>CAEGAF010030386.1:0-49671 GCA_903067075.1 Micropoecilia bifurca | reverse complement strand
GTGTGTGTGTGCCTGGTTGTTTGTCCTGTGTGTCTCTGTGTTGTCCTGCGACAGACTGGCGACCTGTCCAGGACGTACCCTGCCTCTCGCCCGGAACGCCAGCTGGAGATAGGCACCAGCAACTCCCGACCCCATTAAGGGATAAAGGGTGTAAGAAAATGGATGGATGGATGGTCTTGAATTTAGTAAAATTTCGAACTCTCCAGGAGTGTTTCAAACCAGTTCTTGCTGGAATATTCATGGACTGTACCTGTTTTAGCTGATCATCCAACTAGGAGAGACTTTTCTGACATTTCTTTTCCACATGATTTGTTGATTTTCTTACTGCCTTCTTTAGTGGGTTTTTTTGTTGTTGTTTTTTTTTAACATGACAATGACGTTTAACTGTCTGTGTATTTTCTAGGAATCAGAAAAACGATACTTCATGGCTTATATTGGAGGAAAGATGTGAATTAGTCTTAAGCTCTCTATGAGGAACACAAGTTTAACTTAAAAAAAATAAAATTTAATATAAAACGCGAAAAAAAAATGTCTGAAGTGAGAAGCAAACATTTCTTAACTGCAGCAAGAAAGGTTCAGTTTTATTTAGGTGAGCTACATGTTCCTACCATGAAAGGTAAAAACAAGAACAATCACAGTTTTGTGACGCTGCAAAGCAAACATTGAAACATTAATGCAAACACCACCACATTTGTCTTAATGCCACATAATTATTCTTTTCATGATTCAAATTTCAACCCTGGCTTTTAGGATTAAGTCATAAGAAAACAGTGAAGTTTCGACTCGATGACTTTAACTAAAGTATATTTGTTAAAAGGGGTGTGTGACTATCTGGAGACTTTAGAATGACAGGAGGAAAATTTCTTGCCCAGCAGAGCATTCCAGGCGTAACACAACACCCACTGGGTGTATCTTTTGCTGCAACGGTGTTAGCATAGCATCTGCTGCAATACATTTTTTAAAGTTAGCCTTTGCATTGCATTATAAACTCTAACGTCTGTTCTCTGTATACACGATGCATTAGATATAATTACTTCATAGCCTTGGGGATGATACAATGTGTCAAAATCTCTTTTGGACTTTGCCTCTTTGCAACCAGGCCTGCATCATCTGTATGGGTCATTTTGTCACTTGGACATTGAGAGTTAATGAAGCAAGGTAGTACTTTTGTTCCCTACTATTTATGTTTGTCATAGTTTTCTGATGCAAAAGGCATTTGTGTGCGTGTGAATCACTACCATTCTGCATGTCAATACCTAATCCAGAAGAGGGTTTTAATGCATATTTTAAGCCAAAGCAAGACATGGTGAACAATTTATTACAGTGTAAAATCTGGTTCATAACCATTTACCATTAGGATCTCCCCATGAAATATTTTTCCTAGCAGAGGTACTAACCTACTTCTAGAGTTATCACTGTAACCTCTGTCTGAGGGAATGTGCTATGCAGGAACTGGAAAACCTGAGGTGTGTGTGTTGTGTTCACTGTGTGCTCAGACTTCCATTGCATCATCTGACAGTTGTTTAAGCAGGGAATGGAGCCTGAGATAAGACTATTACCCTAATTGTCTGTGTGCTCAACTGTCTTTTTCTCTGAGACCACCATACAGTTTGCTTTGTTTCCACTGGAATTAATTCTTTTTAATTTCCCTCAAGTGTCTTCTGATTGTTTAGCTTGTTTGCGCTACCAAGGTTTCAGAAAGGGGAAAAATAATTTGAATCATCACGAAAAATCTGCCTGACTGATAACTGAAGTAAATAAAAGAAGCAGATTAGAAGAATGTACCAACAAACCGTTATAACTATGTTAAAATTATGAATATAATCATTTTTATATTTATACTCTGACAATGTAAATGTATTTGGGCATTGTTAAAGCCCACTAATATGGAGGTTCTTGACACATCAAGCAGCATGTTACTTTACTGTGATGTTGCTATCAGCTTTAATAAGAGATGCTGATTTATTGATAGCCTAATCAGTCCAAGTATTTTACCACGATGTCACAAGGAAGAAACTGCATCAGGTTTTGGAGAAACCTAAATACTCAAACACTGATGCAGATTTGTGGGCTTTTTTGGCATTAATGCAAATCTTGCAATGTGTCTCGCAAGATCTTTCTCTGAACAGTGTCGGTTATCTGGCAAAAATCAGTAAATCAGAATTTACTCATTTTTAAACAGACAATATGACATCATTATTATCTATGTGATTAACACATCCTTACTAGCATTACTAAGATCATTGAGTGATTATGTAAGAAATATTTAGCGTGTCTTGGTTCTGAGTTTGGATACATATTTATTGCCACATTTATGTCAAATGTGGCAATAAATTGCTAAATTTTTACATTCAGCTTTTTAATGGCGGATGCTAAAATCTCAGATAAAACACAACAGTTTCCATTCAGTTTTACTGTTTCATACTGAAAGGCTTGGTCTCTTGCCCTCTCCCTGCCTCCATGAACCAAAGACATGTCTAAGGATGTTTCAAACAAAAATGCTCTTAACTTTTAAATTGCACGTCTTTGCTTCTGCTTTCCTTTCTTAAGCACCTTACTCAAACCAAAAAGATCAGCAATGTCTTCATTCAGCAAAAGCTTCCAAAACAAAGAGCCACCACAACTTGATGTTTGTGTGTAGTTCTTTCACTGATTGGCAAAAAACAATTGGATTTTTGAGTTTCTAAATAGTCACCAATGCGGCTGAAATTTCCTGATTCTGGTTAACCTCTAATTTTGTTGTTTTATTGTAAAAAGCAATAAAACACTCTTTATTTGGATTGCTATGTTTTCTTTGGTGGTAAACAGCCTTTTTTTGTTTGATAGCTTCATGGCTGGTAATTCTGCATGTCTAGTTGTGCGATAAACCATTCAGATTGACTATTATTTTAACAGATCAACACTGTCTTTAGTCTAAAATAAACAGACAAGAACAGACAACTGTAAAAGTAATCCCATTGTGAAGGTTTTATTGTACCACATCTTTTGATCTGGTAGTAGTTTGATTGCCCCACGTTGAGTAGCACCTAGCTTTACTCTTTTTGTAAAGCTAGGTGCTACTAGCTTCAGCTTCAGAAGACTAAAGATACTCGGCTCAGAAACACCTATCAAAAATGTTAAGAACACCTTCAGAGAACCACAATTCAAAACGTTTTAACAAACCGTTCAAGATGTAATACATGTGTGTAGGTGTAGTTTCTGTGTCGTGCATTAAAAGCCGGTTATTTATGCTGTCGCTGTCGTATAGCAAATTATATCAGGTGTGAAGTTCTTTCCAGATTTGACTTGCGTTGAGCTTTGGCAGCAGTTTGAAATTGGAGCTAAACTGTATCTGATGTTGTTACTGACTCCTCCAGTTCTGGCTAAGTTTAAATGGTCTTTCATGTCACATAAGTGTTTTTCACTGGAAGGTGAGAATGTTTAGATTGTATAGCTATAAACTATCTTAGTTATTTTGACATGTGATATTACAACTTACAATTCCTGTTTTTAACGACTGAAACCAGAGCATAAATAATGTTGAATATTATTGTCGGTTTGTTTTTCCTAAAAGAACAAACTGACAAGTATTAGAAAAATACTATCAAATTATACATGTGATTTGTGTATTTTATTGCGGTTAAAGTTTATGAGCTAAAAATATGAAGCATCATAATCTATCCTTGAGGATATCTTTTTTTTTTTTCTTTTATGGGTCAGACTTGACCACTCACCGGTCTCTGCAGGCTGAAATGAGCTTTTCCAGGCAGCCTACCTGCTGAAAAGTACCCTCATAATCATCCGATGAAAGCACCGTGCCACTCATCTCCTTTTTGTTTCTCCCTCCCCCCTATCCTCTTCAGGTTTTCTTTTTTCCCCCATAATATAAATTTAGTCCTTCCATCTCGCTCAAAGCAGTGCACCCAGTGTGTTTCCTGTGAGCAGGCATGTTCCTGATATGCTTACATTACAAAGCAGCAGGGTAGCAGGAAAATATCAAACAAAATGGAGCTTGTGAGATCAATTACATGATAGAAAATGGAGGTTTAAGTCTAGTGTATATGCGGCAGAGTATGGCTGTTCATATTTCAGAGCTTGCGTCCTAGGTGTCTAATCTCTTCTCCCCTCAATTTTTTTTTATTACAAAAGGCTAAAGCTGTTTTTTAATTGTTTTTTCCCTAGTTAATCCCCTGCAGGGTGCACATGTGTTCACGTGTGCTGGTGTGTGGTTTATTTGAACATGTTTGTGGCTCTTGGTTTTGTGTGTGTGTGTGTGTGTGTGTGTGTGTGAGGAAGTGAAACCAGGAGAACTGCCTATTTTTTAATGCATTTGCTGAAAAAAAGCTGAGATCTTGTGTGGCCATGTGCACTGTGCTGATACAGTATTTGTCTTCTGGAGGGGCCATATTGATGTCGTTACTACCGCTTCCTCTTAGCTGTGTGGCACTGAGATTATAGCCTTCCATTCATAAGAAAGGGGTGGGGGGGATTTCCCCAACAAGAACGAGCACGGCTGTGTCAGTAAGCCCCTCAGTTTGCTTATCCTAGGCATCCTCAGGATGCCTAGGATAAGCAAACACTTTCAGAGCACACCTAATGGCACTTTTGAGGATAAGTTGGTCCTATCTAGCAAGAATTTCAGCAGTAGATCAACAAAAATGCAATGCTGGCAGTCTCCGTGGCGTGCTGGAGCGCCATCATAGTCTGAGCTTTTAAAGCCATAACCGGTGTTGATTCCATTAAAAATCAAACCTGAAACGCACACTTCCTGTGGCTGCACGCCAAGTAGGCCAGGACAACACTGTGGGGACAAGGGATGGGGGGGTTATTTGGCACAATGGGAGAACCGGAGCCAAAAAAGCCTTCAACGGCAACCAGTCCATTACTCTGAGGGAAAAGCTTGTGGTTGCAGATCATCAGGGATCACTCAGCAATGTCAGATCAGCGGCAGCTGTAGTCTAATTAGAAATGCAAGATGGTGGAAATTCCTGAGGGAGAGCCAAGTGGAGAAATTAAATTTAATTTAGAAAAAGTAAGAGCAGCGTGCAGAGGTAAAACTAGAGGAAACTTGTCCTAAATTACAGTAGAGTATCATTGAAAGTTAATTTATTTCAGTAAGTTTGTCCAAAAAGTAAAACTCTATCAAGTTACACATAGTGATATATTTTATGGGTTTTTCCTGTTATGTTGATTAATTATGGTTTGTTGCTATTAAAACATTGAGATTTGAACAAAAAATTAATATAACATGAGACCAATGGAGCGGGTATTGGTACTTTTGGCAGTGTTCAGGAGTCAGCTCCTGCTGAAAAATGAAATCAACATCTCCATAAACCTCAGCAGAGGAAAATGTTGAGCTTAAAAAGAACAATCTGGCAGATTGTGATAACTTTGGAGTTCAAAATTCGGTGAACAAACACCAGTAGATGACACAAATCCCCAAATGATCACTGACTGGGCCCTTGATTTCAAAATTAATTGGTAGTTGTACTTTTATCTGAGGAATAGAATGGGCCCGTTTCTTCACTTGGCCTTGGCAGGACACTTTTGATGTAGTCTCTTGGCTTGGAGTGGTAGTGATAGTTAGTTCATGTTCAGCTACATTGTTTAACACATTGTTTTCCTTTCACTCAACTTTATGCTAATGAGCATAGAAAACAGGACTAAGTGAAAAGTCATTCTTCATTTTTCGTTTTGTAGCTTTCCCTCAGCAAAAACAGTCTGTGTTCTGCTCTATCAACAAAGCAGGTTTTCCATGATTATGTGGGGCATATGAAAACAGTTCTGTAAAAAGAACAAAAATCATTTTCCCATTGTGATATTCTAACTTTCTGAGAACCATAACGTTGTTTCATTTGCTGAGAATCAAAAGTGACTAAAATAAAAGGTGGAAATATGACTGTGATTAATTCATGCAATTTGAGTTGGAGTTTTTGAAGAAATGACTGAAATAATGAAAGTGCCATTTCTGTTTTAACATCAGAGTCTCTTAACCAGGATTCTGTGGAGTAAATGTAGCTGCTTCCACCGTCCTGTTTCTGGTTGAAAATCTGTTTTCTTTCTTTTTATGAAAACTCCGAGGCTAGCTGGGAGCCTGTTGAGTCAAAAAAAAGCTTGTACATTTGAACCAATGTTATTAAATCTCTGGGTGGTCCGATTTATCTTCCACAGCAGGGTGTAACAGACTATACCCACTGCTAAGATGTGGTTTAGGTTTTGTGCAATTCTGTTTGCATTTATGAGTGGGATGTACACACACAGGATGTATGCTAAATCTATACTTTTTAATAGGCTTAGGGCCTTTTTTAACCAAGGTAGCTACTAATTATGATCAAGATTTCCATCTGTATTTTGGGTATCTGACTGTGATTTTTATTTTGCTTAAGAAAATTCATGATCCTGTCCCAAATCCGAATTATGTCTTGGTTGTGCTGCATGCTGGCAGATCCCATGAGAAAGGTGCGTTAGCTTATTTTTGCTTTGCAGTGGATATGTCAAACACATACCTGAAGTTGTTGGGGAGCATGCAGCGCTTCTTTGCCAGGAACCGATGTCGAAATGAATATTACTGTGCACAACACCAGATACAATCCTAAGGGAATGTTGCTAAGAAACGGTAATCTGAGACCATCGCTGGGATTCGTGAAATGGAATATCACACAACAGGAGCAGGGATGCCTTCAGAGGTGGCGGTTCTTTGTTAAAGGGCAGCTGCATGAATCTGCTGGGGATTTCTGTTGTTTTCTAACTTTACAGATGTGCTTGAGAGGAAATCTCCACAAACTGGAATGTTTTTTAATGGATTTTTTTTCTGATCAACCAAGACAGAATGGTGAATAACTGTAAATTGGAAAGAAACGGATACATAGTTTTTGTTATTTGAGAAAAATGTGACAGACATTCAGCTGGCTGTCCAGAGGTTGAAATTTAATTTAATTGTTAGCTCAGGCTCAATCTGGTTGGATGAATTGCATTCGTACACGGCACTTTTCTATTGTTTTGCCAGGTCCTGTGTTGGTGTAAAGTTTGACTAGGCCATTCTAACAAACAAATATGCTTTGGTTTGCAGTCTCTGACTAGCTTCCTTGTACTTGCCGAAGAAAAGCATCCCCACAGTATGATGCTGCCACCATTTTGTCCCACAGTTGTGATTGTTGTAAAACCTAGCCCTGCTTTAAGTATTTGTGAACTTTATCACTGTTTGATGCTACTTTGTCTACATGTTGCAAACCTCTGAAGCCTGAACAGCTATAATTATGCAGAGATTAAATTAGACTCTATTTATAATACAATCCAGGGCAATTGATTGTACTTGATTTCATTTAGGAGTATCAAATTAGATTGGATACATGCCACATTTCTATGCTTCAAACAATAAGTGAACAATAAATAGGGGGAAATCAAAGGTAAAACAACATGAATACGATATTTTCATTACCTGTATGTAATGAAAATGGCCTATCAAGGTTACCAATTATCCTCCAATTGAAGTTTATTTCTAATAATGATTTTCAGAATCTGATTAGCAACCATTTTGACAAAAACCAGTGTGTTTTACAATCAAATAGAGTAATATTTACATGGTTTTTCAAGCATATTTACTTGTGTTCCTGCTCTTCCCACAATGTAATTAAAAAAAGTTTAACACCATTCACACATGCTAGGAAGCTGTCTCCATCTCAGATTCTAATAGGAAAACAATTAACACCACATTTGCAGTGCTGGAAATGGGAATATTCATTCACATTGCATTTGAATAGATTAAAGCTGTTTTTTAGATTTTTCTGTTTCATTTGTCATCTGAAGAATTATGAGATCGGGAACGGAGGCAAAGGGGCAAATCAAATCTTAATTTGACACTGCGTGGGAATCTCAGTTTTCATTTAAGTGCTATATCCGGGGATTAATGAACAGAGTGGAAATGAAGGGATGGATTTGCTTTATTTGCTGGGTTGTTTACTTTTTCTTTTTTGCAAATTCTTTGGCCGCCTGACTCTGTCTAGTGAATACCCTCACTGTCTGAAGAACCGAGTCTGGCAGCTTATCAAAAGGAGGGAGTATTGACCAATATGGGGTTCTTTGTGCATATATACTGTATCAAGATGTCTTATATAAACAATCTCTTGTAGATGTTCACTTACCTCCTCATGCAGTCTGCATGAGCATTCCCGTGATTAAACAGTTGAAACCACTTATGGACACATGCTTTTTTCTCACTGATTTGAGAATGTAAACATTGCCTGTTTTTGTTGAGATAAGATTACCAAAATAATAAGAATTGTTAGACTTCCAATGACTTTTCACAATAACAGGCGGGATTATAACTGATACAGAACTGGGTTCATTGTCCAGTTGGAGGGCCATTTTTCCCCAACCATCAACTTCCTGGTTCTCTTGAGCTTCTGGTTGCTTCAGCCATTTTTCCCCCTCTGTTCAGGTCATGAATTTTTGAAATACACCAGTCCCTCCCATAGCAAAGCGATCCCAGAACATGATGCAGCCGCATCTGTACCTTACAGTTGGGACGGCGTTCTGAAGCTTTCAGACTTTCCTCTTTTTAGTAGAGATGCTTTGGAGGAAATGAGCTGAGTGATTGTTTACACTTGTGATTACAAGTGTAAACGTTTTAAATTAAACACAATGTGGTGATGTAGAGAAAGTAACAGAACTACATTGTATTAATAACCATAGAAAAATAGTTTAATAAAAGTATGCTCTTAATACTCACAAAACATTTAAGTGTTTTTGTTATGTGGCCAATACAAGTGGTATTGTTGCTCTGTCAATGTCAGTGACCCGCAATAATGAACCGTAAAGATATTTTGACCTTTTTCTGGCAACACCAGGCATTGAAACAATCTTGTATTTCATATAAATAGATCTTATTTTTCACTGCTTGTGTGGTCTAACTCATCCCGATAATGAGTTTTTTTTGACACTAACGTCTTTGTAAGGAAATCTCAGACCTGTGTCTTGTTGGAAGGCGGTGCTGCTCCGTCTTTTTTCTTTTGAACTGACATTACATAGGGTGGGTTGCATTTGTATCCGTTTACTGATGCGGAGCTCGCTTTAAAGCAGGATTTTTGTATTTGCATGCATAATAAACCACCTTAAATGTTGTATTTCTAATTTTCACCTGGCAGCTTTAAAATGCCCAGTTGTGTTCGACGATATATTGCCTTATCCTAGTTGGGTTTGGCATACAAATGCAAAGTGTGAGGAGAGAAAAAACACTGTTTAATATTACAGCAGTGTTTTTATGGGGTTTTTGTGTTAATATACCAAGCCTGAGATTTGGTGCCTCTGTCTTGCTGGCGAGAAATAGAGAAGCACTCGATAGGATGTGTTTGCATGTGTGAGAAAATATATTCATAAAGGTCACCCAATAATATGGTTGGGAATGGAAAAAAGAATAGGTACTTGAATGACTTGCAGAAAGTCTGGCTTGTTTCTTATTCACTATGCTGCTCTTCCCATCTTTGAAGTCCAATTGCTTATTAGGCATCAATCTGTCCTTGTATAAAATTGTATAAGATAACAAATAGTGTGGAAAATGCAAAGGAGGTTTATGCAAAGCTCCAGAAACACCAACAGCTTGCATTATAAGCATGCTAATGCCTGTGAGCGTTCTCTACAAGCTTTGGTGGTTTTGCTTTAATATCGTCTATGAAATTCACATAACATATTAACTGTTGTGATAAATCTGGTGTAACACAGTTTTACCTCACTTCATTAAATGATGGGGCCAATCTGCTCAGAGTGACATGCCTATCTTCAGGAAAGTAACTCTTTTTGAGCATATTATCTGTTACTTAATTTGTCACAAATAGCCTTGCAACCCAGATAACTCACTAAGTAAGTAGTTTAGGCATATGAAAGTAAAGTTTATTGCAAAATTAGCCTTTCTCTAAGAAATGCCACTTCCTCCTTGGCAGAAAGTTTTCACTGTGATGAGCCGTTTCATAAACCTCGGCTTGGGAACCCAGACTAGTAAAATACCGAAACAGTTGGAATAAAGTTTAGGCATTTGGGTTCAAAACTCGACTTTATGCTTTCATGCTTCCCATGAACTGTTTGGTAAAAATTTGCCTCTGTCTGGTGAGAATCAAACTTTTTCTCACTAAAGGTTTGTTGGTGGTTGTAGTTTTTACAATAGAAAATAAAAGGAATTGCAAGATTATCATAACTCATGCTTTAAAATGTATATCAATAACTTTTATAATTTTTAAAAAGTATTAAATTCAAAAGAATACATATTGTTGGTTTATGTGGCTATAGACCAAAAACCATGGAAGTTGGTGATTCTGATTTGTGTCAAATTGATTAGGTCATCTCTAGTATTTGCAGGTGTTGGTCTTCCTTTATTGAATTCTCCAGTTCATTGGGTTGATAATATTAATTTGTCCTGGATGTTGCTGGCTTTTATTAAGCACCTCAACATGGTTTTACTTTCCCAAACAGCTGCTTAAACTTCAGTTTGGGAGCTAAGCGGTACCAAATGTTAGACCTCAGAGAGTTTTCTTTACATGAACATTTTCAAGAATTACGATCTTTTCTTTCATCACTCATGGTGTGTTTTTTTTCCTCTCTTTTAGAAAAATTGTTATCAAGATTGGAAAAAGGAAAAAGCGAAAGCCAGAGTCGTCAGAGGAGGAGTCGGATGATGATCCCCCGCCTCGTCACTCTTCTAAGGATGACGATTCTGTGAGTTGTTTTATTTTCCAGAAAACACAAAATTGTGATCATTTCTAATCAAAACCTTCAGTGTGACATTGGCATAGTGAAACCTTTGCCATTTTCCTCCTAACTCATTGATGTCAAAGTGGGAACTTGGTTGCGTCTGAGCGAGCTTTAATCTGGTTCTGATGTGGTTTAGGCGTTGCTGCCTGTGGTGTCGCACCTTGGCTCTCAGAGCACAAAGACTTGCACTTGGCTCTTCTTCTGTTACTGTTCTGACAACACTGAGTGAGGGAAGTGGTGTCGTCGCCCTGACGGCTGCTCATGCTGCTGTGGGGCAACGGGGAAGACTCACAGCTTTCGTTTGAGCTTGAAAGGATTGAATGTGGTTCATGCAGAGGTCAGATAGTGGGTGGCTATTTCAAGTACACATTCCTCTGTTTGTTGATGATGGAGAAAACTGACAGTCCGGCTGTACTGTCTACCATACAGCATCAGAAACCACTTCCTCGTAGGTATCTCTTTTTGAGTTATTCTCAATTTTATATGGGGCTATTATTCAAACTGAAATATTTGCTCAGATGTTTTGGTTATTTAAACAACTCGTGTTGAATTTGCTGACGTGTAACTGGCATAAGGGTGATCTGTTGCACACTCTTTGCTTCATCACCCCTCTCCCCGTTTTCTCAGACCTCTCCAGACTTTATCCTCTGATATATAATTACCCCCGTTGGATGGCGCCCCTGGTCTTAATTAAAAGCATCTGTTGATGACTCATTTAAGATGATCTAGTGACAGAAGTCGAGGTAGCATGTCCGACAGCTACGACGGAAACCTGCTTTCCTCAGGGCTTCGTTCTTGTTGCGTTGGAAAGTGGCAGGTTTGACTCTCTGCCTCTGGTCATTTTGAGTTTGCAGATTTAAGGGTCTGTCTCCTCAGGGATTTTATAATGCACACCTAATTAACTTTGGCTCAGTGGCATTTATTCCTAATTAACTACATATTATCTTTAGGAGGGGCTGTATTGATGCAGGATGCAGCAGCCCACGCATAAGATAATTATAAAAACTTGACAGGAAGGCAGAGACAAAAGCTGGACTTCAAAGCTCTCCTGGTTTTTTTCCCTACTTTAATTTGTCTTCTCATTTTTCAACTGACTTTATCGTATTTTGCCACAGATTTTCAAATGATTGTGAATAAATCAGTGGGACATATTTTTGTTACTTGTGTCATAATCAAGATTTGCTTGTCTCCAAAACCAATTTAAGTTATTTAAGACATTGTTGCCACTGAACATTTCTGTTTTGTTATATTCTCAGAAAATTAAGACTAAATTATTTCAAGTTCTAATTATAGTTTTAAAGTCCTAAAAGGAGAATTCATCCAAAGGTTGTGAACAGTAGGTACAAAATCAAAATTTCCCCCTGATCTAATTTGAGTCGTCTGGTAGACGAAGGGAGGAAATGTTTTGGAGGATCATTTTGTTTTACTGAGGGGTTAATGAAAAATCAGCTCATGGTCCTTTGTCTGAATGACAACGTGGCATTCAGATAAAATTGATTAAATTAATTACTACTATGAAGAAGACAACTTATATTATAAATAAATAAAGCCATTTCTGACCTTACTAAGCAGCCTTGCGTATGGAACCAGAGGGCCCCTGTATGAAAGCATTATTTTCTCAACAAAAGAACCTGTTATATTTGTATCAATTTATTCTTCTGTATATTAATTTGCCTCTTCTCTATGGTGATTCTCTAGAAGAGGCGGTCAAACCGTCAGGTGAAGAGAAAGAAGTACGCTGAAGAGCTGGAGGCCAGATTGTCAGATGAGGATGTCAAAGTTATTGTGAAAGCAAAGAAAAGCAACACTGCTGCGTCCAAGGACCCTGCTGTTCAGCTGTTTGTTGTAAGTTCGTCTACTTTTATGAGCCTGGCAAGTTAGATAAGATTAGGCATCAAATTTTATGTTATCATTACTAAACATTGGTTGAACTATCAGTACTTTTAAACATCCAAAAAAATACACCCAAGAGGGTTTTACTAAGCTTCCAGCGCAGCTATTTGGACTCATTTATTAATATAAATTGCTTTCAGCTCAGCATCCCCAAATATTAAAAGTGGAACAAATGTTATGTTTCTTTACAGAGTCGACTGACTCTACAAATCGGAGTTGCTCACAGCTTTTCATGCAACATTTAGTATCAGCACCTGACAATATTGCGACTCAGAAGGTAGCAAACAGAGCTTATGGAAGGAGCTGAAAATAGCGATTGCAGTGCACTGACCCACATTCGATATGTAGGTGACTAAACCAATGGTGGGAGGCTGAGACTATGAGCTTTTCCTATTTTAGCTCCAATTAAACTTATTATTAAGGGTGAGGCCTGTTTTTATTGTTTTTGTCTTAAATTGGACAGACAAAAAGTTAAACAAATTTTGCACAGGATTGTTTTATTGCTTATTTTTTTGACTAATCTGTATGCTAACAGACCTGGGTGAAACTGTTTTGATATGGGTAAAAGACAAAAAACTCTGTGAGGAGGAAGTGACACAGATACCTCTGCTATACATTCACTCTGTCCATAATAACATACAGAAGACCAAAGGGAGAAAAGTGTTGACCGAATACTATCACTGCCTGGTTGCATTATTTTACATGTTTTCAGATCAGAGGAAGTATTTTTTCATGAAATCAGCTTGTGAAAACCATTTCAGCTTTGAAATATAGCACCTGCTCCGCTGCAGGCAGGGAAAGGGGAGAACTCCTGCTGCTGCATGATATCATGATGACTGTAAATGCTCCACAAATGCTTCCCACTAATTATACCTGAAAGAAAAAAAACGCTTAATTACAATTACTTTGAACCTCTTCAGTGATTCGGTAGCCTTGCAACTAAAAAAGATGTGGGTGTTGTACAGAAATGAACAGTGTGGTGCTTATGCAATCATGTGTAATGAGAATACAGTTATTACTATATAAATATAGCAGAAATATAGCTACCTATACATTTTTTTGCAAGGGCGACATTATTACAGTTAATATTGTGAGCCAGCAGAGCTAGATGCAAAACATTTTCCCCAGATTGCACAAGTCTTATTGAAACCATTTCCTTTTCAAAGAAAAACAATCAATATTTTGATAGATTAAGCAGAGCTGGCTCATTTTCTTTCTCATAAATCCTGCTTGATTTTTTTTTTGTTGGCTTCAAAAGGAATCCAATTTGTTTCAGTTTCTCACATGAATGGAAATATATTTGCAGTATTTGGAAATCATGACTGCTTTCCACAAAAAATATAACTAGAAAACTTAGTTTTACTTCACATTGTAATACAAAAACTATTTTCCTTATAATGTTTAATTTAAGTCATCTTGATGAGAGACATAATGAGACTGTTTTCGCTAACTCTTGTTTGTGAGATTGCTCTGTTGTATGTTGTGGGAAATATTTGTCCTGAGTTTCTGTTGCCTAAACATTTTAAGTTGTCTCATCTGGAGACTAATTAAACATGAGACCTAAGTCTTTACTGTCTCTCAGGAGAATCCTGCAGAGGAGGATGCTGCTATTGTTGACAAAATCATGTCTTCTCGTATCATGAAGAAAGAGGTAATTATAAGTCACATTATTCTCATCAGTCATTATTGAAATGTAATTATTTTTAATTTCTGTTTTTCTGTTGTATTTATTGCCATTTTTGTTATCTTAAACCTCTTCTAGGTATCTCCAGGGGTAATGGTAGAAGTGGAAGAGTTTTTTGTAAAATACAAAAACTAGTAAGTTCAATTTTCTATTGTTGATCTTTATTTGTCTATGTAAAATTCAAATTGAACATAAAAACATGAACGGACTAATATCTTCAATTTCTCTGCTTTCCTGCCGAAAGTTTTAACATTCAAGTTAAATGAGAAATTCTTCCAAGGTTTTGAATCATAACTCTGTGTTAAAATATTTTAATTGAATGAAATACATTCCAAGTAAGGGGAAAAGACAGCATAGTATAAGTTCTATTTTTATTTCCAGATATTAATGGTCACACAGACACCTCCTTGTCTAAAACAGCTTTCTATGTTTAATGACAATGAAATGAAACATTCAAAATACAGAAACTGGTTAAAGATGTAAAAATAATCAAAAGCTTGGGCCTAGTTTTGATTCAACTCACTATTTTAAGTTAAAGTATGGCACAAAAAAAAGGAAGGCAGAGTCCTTGAACCACTTGGGCCTGTCAGCTTTCATCATCAGAACCACTGTTTAAAGGAAAGGTTGAGTACCTCTCTCTGGTCTGAAATCGGGTCATTTCACTCATGAAACCAACTGGACTTCTCATTATACCACTAGTTCCCTCTCTCGGCCAAAATGTAACTCAGAAACAGGCGTGACTGCTGGTTTCAGTTGTTGATGTGTCGCTGGCTTCTCACTTTAATTCTGAAATCTCGTTGGATACGAAAGGAAACATTGTAAGTGGAAGTTATCAAGTTATACCAAACACACATCCCAGGTTGATGGTAGATAAGTTGAATCTGTGAATGAAAACATTTAAGGTAACCAGATCTCAAAAGCATGAATAATTATCTAAAAGTTAAAAGCTTCTTTATGGAGTTTAAATTTTCTTCTGAGTGGGACTCAGCAGCTCACCAGAGAGCCTGAGCTTCTTTTGAAGGGGACGTAACAAGGGGCTAATCATCCAATCAGAAGAGGGCTTGGGTCATAGAGCTAAATGGAAAAAGAAATTAGCTTTTCCTAAAAGCTTTTTTACACTTGGGGAGACCAAGAATCTCAACATTCTGTTGCTTTAAAGATAATACATTATCTTAGGTTAATTTTGTAGGTATCATTTTCTAGACTTTTTTTTACGTCTGGTAGTTTTAATATTAACAGACATTCTAAAAACAACCAGCCGTCATTTATTCTTCCTATTTTGACACTTTTTGGACACCACCTATGGAAATTGAGTTGTTTTGACATAATAAAGAGACCTGGAGACAAGTGAAGTACAGAAAAAGGTAAAATCTAAGGAAACTTGTCTCCACTACATGTATAAACATCTTTAGGACAGCTTTCACAGTTCAAATGTGTGTTGTTTTTTTCCAAAAGCTCGAAGCAGCCTCTGAAATCACTGAGCTGTCATGAGCGAGATTCTGTTCCCTTCAGCCAAATAATAAAAATGATGAACATGTTAATGGCACTGTTTATTTTTCTCATTTAAAAATGACTGAGATGAGTGGAAACATAAGGCCCGTGAGAAAATCGGATCGCCCTCCGGTGATGTGATCAGTGTGTAACAGCGGATTTTCATGGTTGTCTCCCTGTGTGTTTGTCAGCTCCTACCTCCACTGTGAATGGGCCACTGAGCAGCATCTAGTAAAGGACAAGAGGATTCAGCAGAAGATCAAACGCTTCAAGATGAAACAAGCACAGAGGGCGCTGTTCTTCACAGATGTAAGGCTGCATGTGTATATCTGTGCAAACAGCCTCTTCCATCTATTTGTGCACCGCTTTATGTTTCCTCGTTCTAATATTTCTAATTAGAGGATTGTTCTTTTTATATCATTACATCATTTATGACAATTGTTTTCAGCATGCATGTGTTGGAGGGGTGTGTGTGGATATTTGATATGTGTGGGATGGCACATCTGTGTGCATTGATTTGAATTTATTTACTTACTGAGCCGATACAGGAGAGATGTTTCTCTGTTTCCAGATGGCGCGTGGGAATTTGATTTGTTCTTCTACTTAGCATCTGCTCTTTCTGTTTTTGTATCTTCCGTTCCTCTCAGATGGATGAGGAACCTTTCAACCCAGACTATGTGGAAGTTGACAGAGTGCTCGAAGTGTCGTACTGCGAGGACAAAGACACGGGAGAGGTAGAGTAAATCTTTTCTATTAAGCACATATCAGAGTAGCGCATTTGCTCCTAGCTTTTGTTGCTGAAAATGTGTTATCCCTTCTTGCTTTTGTTGGTTTTCTTCCTTTTGATATCCTCTAGCCTGTAATGATATCTATGAATCGTAGAAGTGCCCAAGGCCACCCTAATGGGCTGCCTCAAAGCCTTTGAAAATGCTACAAAAGCAAAGCTTAGCCTCGCTCTAGTCATTTCCAGTGCTCATTGTCCTCTATCTGCTGCAGGAAGTGGTGTACTACCTGGTGAAGTGGTGTTCTCTGCCGTATGAGGACAGCACGTGGGAGCTGAAGGACGACGTTGATCAGAGCAAGATTGAAGAGTTTGAGCGGCTGCAGGCAGTCAAGCCAGACTCGCGCAGAGTGGTACGACGAAGCAAGCCTCCCAGCATCCTGCTGGTTTCTTCTGACTTGTTTCGAAACAGCTGTTCTGATATTAGCATTTTTTAAACATGTAAAAAGTTTTTTTTCTCTTATTCTTCCTGCTTGGAGAAAAAAACCCTATCAAAATCCAGAAGATAAACAAGTTTTGAGTGCTTTTGAAAATGTTTTGTCAATTTGAAATAGTTTTAGAAAACCCTGTGTTTTGATCCAAAATCTAAATGTAATGTTATCCGTTTTGTCTCTTAGGAACGGCCTCCAGCCAACCTTTGGAAGAAGAGGGAGCAGTCGAGGGAGTATAGGAATGGCAACACTCTCAGGGATTACCAGCTGGAGGGGGTCAACTGGCTTCTTTTCAACTGGTACAACAGGTCAGTTTTAATCCGTGTTGACAACCCGGGTGTCATCCCCATGGATTCACTTAAAGCATTTTTTATGTCTAAAATTAAGATCTTAGCATGTCTGAAATTCATTAAAAAGTTGGCTGTAAATGTTAATCACAGATCTTTACTTTTATTTCAGCAGGACTATTAAATCTTGCATATTTTATGTTTTTTTTTTCTCAGGATTTTTCTGTCGGGCAAAAGTTTAAGTCGCATGCCAACATCTTCATTGTGTTCTGTAACTTGAGGTGGTTGAGGCTACTGGCAATTTACTGCTAACATATCCTTGCTAGATTTTTGGTGTCTATCATGAATGGGGAAGTGTACATTTATTGCCAGCTGTCTGAACAAAGTTCAGACTTTCCTGTGGAGATGTAGGACTTAAATTAATTAATTTAAAGGTCTTAAATTTGATTTGGTAAAACCTGCAGAAACCCTGATATAGTTAACTGTTGGTTTGTGTAACTATGGCACTGCACTCTATACAAGTGTTTAAATAAAATAACATTTCACAGTACATATGTGTTAAAGATGCCTAACTAAACGGATATATTCTGCTTGCGATTGTACTTTTCTAGAAAGATCTGGGTGTTTTGAGATTACAGGTCATGAATAATGAATGAGCTTTCCTGCTTATGCCTCATGGTCCTCATATACAGGATTCCTATTTAGACTGCTTGAGGTCAGGAAGAGAGTCAAATTTGCCATTGAGGTGCACACAAATGCACAACCGGTTGCTTTTCTTCACCCACGATTACAAAAGCAATGCTATGCATCTGGAGTGAAGTGTCGGCGCTTGCATTAACCCTGGGAATTGGTTTAGTTATGTGTGAGCGTGCAGGAGTTAGCGTATGCCTACGCAGAGAGATTCATCAAAACTCGAGGGCTGCTTAAGAGGCCAGTGGGAATATCTGCACGTTGCAATTAGCATCAAGACATTATACCCCCACCCACTGGACAGCTGAATAAATGGATTGCAGGAGCAGAGATTATGCTGGATTTCGAATGTTTATTTTTTATTTTTTTATACTGTGATTACTGCTGATGATGTTGTTTTCTCCCTCATTGTTTGTACTTTATTTTTTTGTGTCATGGGAATAGTTTTTTTCCCTTTGTACACAGTCTCATGATGAATGCACAACACTTTCTCTGTGATATAGCGATGTGGGAATCTCTCCTGCAGCCCAACCTACGCACATCATTAAAGCAGCCACATTGCACGGTTTACCCCACTAACCATTTTTTCCTCCCCAACATCCATCAGGCGCAACTGCATCTTGGCTGACGAGATGGGCCTGGGAAAGACCATCCAGTCAATCACATTCCTGGAAGAAATCCATCGTATCGGCATCAAAGGGCCCTTTCTCATCATAGCCCCCCTCTCTACTATTGCAAACTGGGAGCGAGAGTTTCATACCTGGACTCACCTTAATGTCATCGTTTACCACGGCAGCATAATCAGCAGGCAGATGCTGCAGCAGTACGAGATGTATTTCAGAGATGCACAGGTAAATGCTGGTCAATATTATATCTAAAATGTAGATTTTAGTCTAAATTAATTTGTGCCCTGTTCAGTGTATTCTGTGTGAAGTCGCAGCTTCCTCCCAAAAAACCTATATGAGAAACACTTAGGAAGACTACAGGTCATCCAGCTTATGTCGCTTATCTTACACGAGATATCTTAAAAGATTCAGGAGCCTTTTTCGAAGATTGAGGCACATCTAATCTACCTTTTAAAGACAAATGAACAAAAAGCAGCACAGTTCTGCTGAACTTTAAAGTGGAAAGCAGTGATTCACTTCGATTAAATTAATAAAAGTGTTCTTTAGAAAACAGCAGTACTGTCAGCAACGCAAAATTCTGTGAGCCATATAATTATATGAATCAGAATATCAGGTCTGCCTACAACGAGTCACATTGAAAACGCTTGGCAGGACGTGATTACCATATTTAGCACAAAGCTAGAGACACTTCACATTCTCTGTCACTAATGCAAGACCTTGGTTATATCAGTGTCTTTTTTTATTTTAAAAAAACTTGATTTCATACATTAGTGAAACGGTTCTGCAGGGTAAAAAGGCTACTATTTCTGTGCCTTTGCTCTAGTCATTAGTTATCTTGTATTTTTTGTTTATAAATACATCAAAACAATCTCAAGGATATCTGTTACAGATCTAATAAGATGTTTGTATTCTTCTCAAGCTTAAACATTATTTGAAAGAGATCAAATAATTACTCTTCATCTAAAACGTGTAAAAGGCCTGTAACACAAGTAACTGCTAACAAAATCAGGTGTTTTATTTGTGATCATTTCTATTTAATTATTGATGAAACAAATAAATGCTAATTATTACAAAAAACAAAGAACAATTATAATCTAGAAGCTACTGTTATGGGGGACATTTTGTGACTGGAATAAACATGAAAAATGACTGGAAAATGCTGTTGCATAAACTGATTAGAATATAAAATGCATCAATATTTTATCAGTATCTCACAAGGGCAAAGATAGAGTTTTATGATCTATTACTTGGATGAAAGAACTGACTTTCATTTTATTGGGAGGCCGTAAGTCTGTTAAAGATTGCTTTAAAACAAAGATTTTTCATGGTGCAAACAACAAAAAACACAAATAATATAAGTGACTATTAAAAGTTGTGTCTTTTCTGACCTGGTTTTACAAATCTTTGTCTTGGATTCCAAAGTTCATTGCTTCTGAGGGAGGAGTCATCATGTGGGACTAATCAACCAATCAGACGCAGACTTTGAATTACAACATGGCATGCTTTAAAGCCATATAGATTTCAGAATTAGAAAAAAAAAATCTAGTTCAGATTTATGAATGACAATCTAGAACACTCCTGGAGAAAAGAGACTAATGTAGGTCAAAGTTTATGTGCTCAAACACTGAATTGAAAAAGCATGAGGTCTCTAAAAATTAGCTTTTTTTTTTAAACCCAACCTCAGGTGACTTTTTAATTTTAGCTGCTCACTCAAGCTTTCAATCTTATTGAAATGAACAAAATGGTCAGATTTTTGTGGAAAATTAATGTACAAATCTTTAAAAAGACACATCGTTTTTAAATGTTGTCAAAGCTAATTTGATTTAAAACCTTTAAATCAAATTAGCTTTTATGTAAAAGTGGATAAATGTTTGTCGTTCTGCTTTACTCCAAAATTAAGATGAATGCAAAAACCTCATTTTTAAATGGCAATCTATTGTTTGTACCTAACTTATTTTTAAGAAATGTTATGTAAATGCAAAAAATTTGGGAAAACATGGCCCTTAAACCACACTTTGGACACCCCTTTATTAAAGGGATGCTATACTGGGTAGATTTTACTTCAGTCTGTCAAATTGCACAATAGATTTTTTTTTCCATCAAAGCAAACCCTTTCCTCTGTTGGTGGTGAGATCATTTTAATGAGCTTTGCATTAGCAAGATGGCATTTAACAAGAACCAGAGAGGGGTGCTTGTGCTGCAATAAGTAGACTATGAGGTAGTTAGTGAGCCTTGGACGGAGGCTGTCTGTGGTTGACAGGGCATGTGATATTTTGCATCAGGCAGTTAGGAGCGCTTAGTGTTCAGACGAGCCGTAACAGGAATTAAGGTAAGGGAGAGGAGAAGAGAACGGAGCCGCCACCCGGCTGTCTCCAAGGCAGCCTGTGATGTCATAGCACTCTCCAAGGGGAGCTCACTGTCATTGCTGTTCAAGCATATCTGAACGAGTGGCTCCTCTAGTCGTCTGCCGGCTGGCTGGCTGTTGGAGGAGGGGAGGNAGGATAACAGAGGATCTCTGGAGGGCTGTTGTCAAGGCAATGGATACAAATGGAGAGGCGTGGCAATGCAAAGCCTCCCCAGACAGACAACAAATAAACAGCAGTAAGACTGAACATGCAGGTGCCAATGTACTTCTTCTGCTAGAGAGGATTTTCTCACAAAAGAAAAGGAGACAATAAATGGCTTCAGTTCACTTCAGTTTATTTACGCAGTGCCAATTCACAATAAATTAAGAGAAAAATGGCCAGTTCTGATGTCGGTCTGGTTGAAGCATCACAAGTTCCATCTATGTGTTTCAGGGTCGTGTGATTCGGGGTGCCTACAAGTTCCAAGCTGTGATCACCACGTTTGAGATGATCCTGGGCGGCTGTCCTGAGCTCAATGCCATCGAGTGGCGCTGCGTGATCATCGACGAGGCCCATCGTCTTAAGAACAAGAACTGCAAGCTGCTTGAGGGCTTCAAACTCATGAACCTGGTGCAGAAATGACTCAAGAATAAAACGGTGCTCTGCAGCTTAAGCTGAACACAGTTTTAATTTGTGGTGTTTCTTTCCTCCTCTTTAAGGAGCACAAGGTCCTACTGACGGGTACGCCTCTGCAAAACACAGTGGAGGAGCTTTTTAGTCTCCTCCACTTCCTGGAGCCGGCGCGGTTCCCCTCTGAGAACAACTTCATGCAGGAGTTTGGTGACCTCAAGACAGAGGAGCAGGTGAGCTCACAGATATAGAACAGCATAAATCATACTTTTCTCCGTGTTTTCAAAAATATATCAGTTGTCAGCTTAGTGCAAGTAGTTTTTCCTCCCACAGTTTCTCAGTATGGAGTCCCGTAGAATTATTTGTAACAGCAAGAACTCAGCATGCGATACTAGATCTAAAAGCCACAGAAAATGTTTACCCTAATACTTAGAAGTGACATAGTTTCACTACATAATCTTTTGTAAAAGATATGAATAAACAAAAAAAAAATAAAACGGGGCATATGATGTTGCATTTTTAAACTCGCACCTGTTGGTGCACATACAGCTGCTTCACTGTGTGACCCATTTGGCCCACAGGTGCAAAAGCTTCAGGGCATCCTGAAGCCCATGATGCTGCGTCGTTTGAAAGAAGACGTGGAGAAGAAGCTGGCTCCCAAAGAGGAAACCATCATTGAGGTGGAGCTCACCAACATCCAGAAAAAATACTATCGCGCCATCCTGGAGAAGAATTTCTCCTTCCTGGCTAAAGGAGCCGGCCAGTCAAATATGCCCAACCTGGTCAACACCATGATGGAATTAAGAAAGTGTTGCAACCACCCCTACCTCATCAAAGGTAAGTCATTACTGAGTTGCAAAGATTATCAACATTTCAGGGCGTCTAATATCTACAGTTTGTTTCAAAAGTGTTAAAACTTCCAGAACTTTTCAACATTTTCTCACAATATGGTAATAAATATTAATATATTTCATTGAAGACCGACACAAAGTATGACTGTGAAGTTGAATTAAAACGATGCATAGATTTTCTTTCAAACACATTCATGCATTTATAAGTCAACGCATTGTAGAATTACTCAACCTTTGAATGTCTGACTACTACATTTTGTCCCCATTGTTTTAAAAAATTATCCAAACTTAATCAGATTAGCCGGAGAGTGTCTGAATCTTTTTCATGTTTTTTGCCTACAAGACTTAGTAGGACTAAGGCTGGACTTTGACTGGGCCATTCTAGCACATCAATATGCCTTGATCCACACTTTTTCTTCATAGCTTTGGCTTCTCAGTTTCAAGTCCTTTTCCAGCCTTTGTCTAGTTTTCTTCCAGGATTATTTTCCTCCATCCACCTGATGGATAGATGGATGGATGGAGGCTGTTACTAAAGAACAGCCTCCCATTCCAGCCCAAAAAGTTCAGTTTTTGTCTCATTTAACCAGAGCATCTTCTTTTACATTTTTACTGTTTTACACATGGCTTGTGGTTGATTGCATGTGACTTTCTATCAACAATAGGTAACTCCTTATCTCTCTTCTGACAGATTCTCCGTCCTGAACTGTAGATCTCTGCAGATTCACAATTGGCCTCATTGCTGCTTCTCAGATTAATGCTCCCCTTTTATTCACTGGCTAGTTTACGCAGATAATCATGCCTTGCTCTGCCATGTGTCACACTCTTTCCATTTTTGGGTGATAAATTAAACAACGCTCTGAGAAGTTTAAAGCTTTGGTTATGGTTTTATAGTCTAACTCTGCTTTGAACTTCTCCATGTTAGCTCTGACCTATATGCTGTGTTTCATGCTGTTTGTTCACTAATGTTCTCTAACAAACCTCTGAGGCCTTCACAGAGCAGCTGTATGTATACTGAGATTAAATTGCAAACATATGGAGTCCGTTTACTAATTAGGTGGCTTCTGAAGGCAGTTGCTGACACTGAGTTGGATTCAGTCAAGGGAGCTCAATACTCAACTTTTCTCAATACCGCTTAACTTTTCTCATTTTTATTTGTAAAAATACTAACTGTTTGAATGCGTTTTTATTCAATTCAGGCTATTTGTGTAGTGCTAATTCACAACAAACCTTTGAAGCCTTTAAAATGATCTTTTTCCACTTTACAATTATATACCACTTTGTGTTGGTCTATTTCATGAAATCCCAAGTGACAAAATATGCCAAGGTTCAAGTATCTCTTGTTTTTTGCCCCCCAAAAATGTGCCAGGTAAGGCACATCCTGGATTACCTGGTCTTACCTGGATTTCAGAGATAAACTGAGTTGAATCATTAGAAGAAATGAAACTTAAGCATGTTAAATACAGCATTGCTGACAAATTTGTGTCTTTGCCACATTAGGGGCGGAAGAGAAGATCCTGGAGGATTTCAGGGAAGTACACAATCCCACTGCCGCTGACTTTCACCTGCAGGCGATGGTGCAGTCTGCTGGAAAGTTGGTCCTCATTGACAAACTGCTGCCCAAGATGAAGGCAGGAGGCCATAAGGTGCTCATCTTCTCCCAAATGGTGCGCTGTCTGGATATCTTGGAAGACTACCTCATTCAGAAAAGGTAACGTCTGTTGAATGTCACAGGTCTGCTCTTCACACTGTTTACTACATTCTTATTAGGAGGAAAAATATGTTAAATTTATGGAGCAACTTAAATGGCTGCTTGTAGAGAAGAAGAGATGGTGTTAGTGTTGGGTTGTTGTCTGAGTCACAAGAGGCAAGAATATAAACACAGAGGGATAGATAAACACTGAACCCCTGAACTAGAATTACAGTACAAACATTTTACAATTCATTATTCTCGTTTTCATGAAAAGATTTCCAATACTGATTTGTATAAAATCACCCTTTTTTAAAAGTTGTTTACATTCTGAAAACACTTGAGTATTAGAAGTGTTTTACTCCATAATGCATCAACAGGAGCTGTTGATAATGAATGACAATTATCTGAAAGCTGATTTGTAGAGTTTCAGTATAAGCTTGTAAATCAAAGCATCATAAGCTCTCATCTTGTTTCTCTTAAACTGTGTGGGTGGGTGATGTTTCTGCTATGATGTCTTTAGTTTAGCTCTGAAAGTCTCCTTAAAACCTGAAATGGGTTGATGGCTGTAAAATATAAAACCGTTTAAGAATTTACAATTTATAGCCGAGAGTCTGTGTGTATGCCTCCTCTCTTCTGGTTTTCTACTTTCTTGCTTTCAGATTTTTAAAAAATGTTTTTTTCCTCAGCATCTTCTGATTGCTTTTATGTCTCCTCGCCTTCCTTTCTCTCTCTCTTTGCTCTGGCTTCATGCCAGAATGTGGAGCAAACCTGAAACAGTTGTAAGCATGTGAGGAACCGAGCAGCTCCGACCTCGGACAGGGTTCAGTAGCAGGTTACAGATGCCCTCAGGGTTCCACCACATCAGACAAGCTGGAGAGTCTGTGAGGTTTCACCAGAGTGGAAGTGGATTTCTCCAGGGAGGGCAGAGGGTTCGGATGTGGGAGGGGGTGAGGATGGCCGCGCTGTGAAAGAGCGCAACCGCTCTTTGAAGAAGCGATGTTTGAGATTGTTTCTCCAGTTAAAAACGGTTTAAAATAAAACCAGAGTTTTGGGTACATTCAAAGTCTGTTGATGGAGGTCGTAGGGAAAGCATTAATAAAGTTCATATCATGGTTTAATTGTGTTCGCCTTGCCTGTAGGTACTTGTATGAGCGCATCGATGGACGCGTTCGTGGAAACCTGCGACAGGCTGCCATAGACCGCTTCAGTAAGCCCGACTCGGATCGCTTTGTTTTCCTCCTGTGTACGAGAGCTGGCGGCCTGGGCATCAACCTCACCGCTGCAGACACCTGCATCATCTTTGACTCTGACTGGAACCCTCAAAACGACCTGCAGGTAAAAAAAACACGTCATCTGCCTATGAATATTATACCAAGAACAGATGCCAAACAAGTTAAAAGTACAGTTTAGCATTTTATTTTTTATTTTTTTGCCTTGAGTGATTGTTTACCCGTTTGTTTTGCCCTCTAGGCTCAGGCTCGCTGTCATCGAATCGGTCAGAACAAGGCGGTGAAGGTGTACCGTCTTATCACCAGGAACTCGTACGAGCGAGAAATGTTCGACCGCGCCAGCCTGAAGCTGGGACTGGACAAAGCAGTGCTGCAGAGCATGAGTGGCCGTGACAACAGTCTTGGAGGAGGCACAGGAGGGGTGAGACGATGAGTTATCTCGATTATAAAACACTTAAACTATGCAGCTGCTTCCTATACAGTGACTTGCAAAAGCTTTCATGACCTTTTACTGTTATAAAAAACAACTTTGTGAAGTTGTGAAGGAGAATTATTTTTCAATTTTCAGTATTTGCCAAAGATTTGCAACTGAAATAGGAGCTTTACTTTGACTGGGCCATTTTGCCACGTGGATATGCGTTTATTTAAACAATGTGAACATTGTTTAATAACCATAAACATACACATTGAAATGTGTATGTTTATGGTTATTGTCCTGCTGGAAGGTGAACCTTTACCCAAGTCTTAATTTTTGGTACCTCTTACAGTGTTTCCCTACTTCATTGTCCTGTATTTAGCTCCACACTGACCAACACTGGCTCAGGTGAAAGAAAAGTATCTGCACTGTATTGTTTCACTTTTAAGGTGGTGTGTTCAGGGTGATGTGTAGTGTTACTTTTCCTTCTCCACATGTGATTTTGCATGTAGGCCAAGTTAGAATTTTGTTCTTATCTGACTAAATCACCTGTTCCAGTTGTTTGCCACATCTCCTACCTGAATGTGACAATCTTTCAAGCAAACTCTACTAGGCTTTCTGCCAACACTAGGTTATCTTCAAGGAACTCTTTCATAAAGGCCACATTTGTTGAATCCATGATTTCTAGTTGTCCTGTCAACAAATGTTTCCACTTGAGCTGTGGATCCCTGCTGTGTCTCCACGGTTACCACAGACCTCTTGGCTGCCGCTCTGATTCATGCCATCAATGTCATTTTGTTCATTTTAGTTGCAATGTTTTGGTAGGTTTGCAGATGTGCCATTTTTGATCTATTTCTGGAGAATGGAGTGAGCAGAACTTTGTGAGATGTCCAAGGTTTGGGATACTGTTTTATAACTTCTGCCTACGTAAAACTGCAGGTTACTTGTGAAGGCAATATATTTCACAGGAATTTATTTTGGGGCATCAAAGTAAAGTGTACAAATACCTTTGCACACAACACTTTTCTGATTTATTTTTTTATTTGTAAAATATTTAAAAACCTACAGCTTTCCTCCCACTTCACAATTATGTGGTGCTGTGGTGTTTTACCTCTTATAATCCTATTAAAATACATTGAGGTTTGTAATTATAACATAACAAAATGAAAAGCTTAAATTTTCAATGTTTTAAAATAAAAATAAATCTAAATGTAATGTTTCTTAATACCTAAATAGTCCAGAAAATATGGAAAACGGTTAATATGTCAAGTTAGTCAAAAAAGCAAACCATGAGGGTCACTGCTGAAATTTTCTCACTGTGTAACTGATCCTATTAGTTTAATCTGTTTATGAGGGATTGTGTCAGCAGTGTGTGTAGAGTGTAGGTGGATATTGAGCTGCAGTTTGAGTCCCTTTGAGAATTAAATGAACTATATGGAGGTTGAGTTGTTTTTCTACATCTGGTCGGCTCAGCATATTTGCATACCAAACAGCAGCTGGGGTTACATCAGGGGCTGCAGATTTCTAAACAATCCAACATGTGTGCACTTGGATGTGTGTTTTGATTCTTTTGGTGACACTTGGTATCAGTGCCTTGTTCTAAATATCAAAATGCATTTGTGAGTTTATTTACAATAACTGAGCATTCTTTCTTTAGGCTGCACAGCAGCAGTTGTCCAAGAAAGAGATTGAGGATCTGTTGCGACGCGGCGCCTATGGAGCCATCATGGATGAGGAAGACGAAGGGGCCAAATTCTGTGAGGAGGACATTGACCAGATCCTCCAGCGTAGGACGAAGACCATCACAATTGAGTCTGAGGGACGAGGATCCACGTTTGCCAAGGTAAACAATACTAGGGGGAAAAAATGTTTCAGTACAAATAATAAATATATATCACCTTCAGAGAGTCACCAGTCAGACTTTTATTGGCTTGTACCATTTTTTTATGTTCTTTAAGACTCATTCCACATTTGACCAACACTGATTTTTTTATTGTTTTTTTTAGTATAAGATAAAAAATGTGATGCAAGTTCTATAATAGAGGGAGTAATTTGCAATCCAACAGTAAATTTAGAAATTACAAGACCATTTATGCAAAAAAGTGAATCAAAGTTAATGTAAAGACCAAAGATGGTAGTTGGGGTTAGTCTTAATGCATTTAGTAAATCTGAAGAAATCACATTTTTCTGTTGACCTGCCTGTCACTGATAAATTGACTGATTGACTTGTGCACTTCTAGTCATACTCACTCCCAATTCTTGTATA
This sequence comes from Micropoecilia bifurca, assembly GCA_903067075.1. NCBI lineage: Eukaryota > Metazoa > Chordata > Actinopteri > Cyprinodontiformes > Poeciliidae > Micropoecilia > Micropoecilia bifurca. Next base: position 21,643 of record CAEGAF010030386.1, on the reverse strand, counting down.
ATTTTTCAGATTTTCATCCTGAATCAGCAATAAACCTGCAAAGTATGTTCAAATTAACTTTGCTTGTGCCTTCAGGCCAGTTTTGTAGCATCTGGAAACCGCACAGACATCTCTCTGGATGACCCTAATTTCTGGGACAAGTGGGCCAAGAAAGCTGACATTGATATGGATATGGTCAATGGCAGAGTAAGTGCTGCACTACAGTGCAGATTTAATAAAGTCTTTTACCTGGACAGTGTTGAGTAAATCTTGAAGGTGGATTTCCTGAAAACATATCTTCCTCTCCACCACAGAACAGCTTAGTGATCGACACTCCTCGTGTGAGAAAGCAGACGAGACCTTTCAGTGCCACCAAAGACGAGTTGGCAGAGCTGTCAGAGGGTGAAAGTGACAGCGATGAGACCAAGCCCAAGCTCAGAAGAAACGATCGCCTCAACAGTTACGGCCGCACAGAGTGCTTCAGAGTGGAGAAGAACTTGCTTGTATACGGGTGAGTTCAACACAAGTGTTTGATTAGGTTCTTTGATATTCACTGGCATTTCTGCTGATCTGATGGCTACAAAAACAGGGTGAGCTAATGTCTCTGGCCAGGTGATAACATGACTCACAAAATCATTGGAACTTTCACACTGGATATTAAGAGCCTTACTCACTCTCTCTCTAAACTCTGGAAACTTGATTTCTAAATAAAATACAAGAGTTTCTTTCACCTGAAAATAAGTGAGATGACAAAGATGTTTGGCAGCTCTACTCCAGGTATTCACCTGAATCAAACTTTTGACTGGACTTTGTTAAGGAATATCCTCCAAGCTGAGGTTATTTTTTGAGTGTGCCCTCTTTTCTACCACAGTTTTACCTTTCACTTAATTTTCCATTAAAATACTCAGATTAATCACTCTGTAAATGGAGTATTTACAGTATTTTTTTTTATTTTAAGTCAGTCAGTTCTGACAGGTTTTTTTTTTACTGTAGGCCACATTCAGCAAAATTAACAGAAATAAACACTCAACTTGTATTACTCAGTCTGTAACAAATACAACAAGTTACACTTCTATTATTCAGTTATTGCAATACATTATATTTTCTATTACATTTTTTACATGAATTAAAATTCCCACCAGAGCAGTTTGACTTAAGAAACATTTTCATTTTCAAAATGCTTGTCTGACATTTTATTTTTCCAGATGGGGTCGATGGAAAGACATTCTCAACCACGGTCGCTTTAAGAAGCAGCTGACTGAGTGGGACGTGGAGTCCATCTGCAGAGCCCTTCTAGCTTACTGCCTGGTCCATTATCGGGGCGATGACAAAATAAAGAGCTTCATGTGGGACCTCATAGCGCCGACTGAAGACGGGCGCACCAAGGAGCTGCAGAATCACCTCGGTGAGTGTTTTACGTTTAATTTTTTTAACTGATCTTATCCTAAAACTAAACCTTTTGCTCCCTCACTAGAGCACAAAATGATTTCTCCCTTTTTTCCCCCTCTAGGCCTGTCTGCCCCAGTACCTAGGGGCAGAAAAGGCAAAAAGATGAAGACCCAAACTAGTTCTTTTGACATCCACAAAGCTGAGTGGCTCCGGAAACACAACCCTGAGCACATGCTGCAGGACGACGGCTACAAGAAGCATCTGAAACATCATTGCAACAAGTAGGTGTTCTGCTGCGCTGCAAGCTTTTATAAATATTTTACACACAACTTTGTAGAAATTTCAATACTTTATCCAACAAAGTGTACTCTGACACATTTGATTCTTTGTAATAGGCATAGAGTGGCTAAGCCTTTATCTTCATCGATGAAAGAGTTTGATGTTTTGTAGCAGACAACTCATTTTGACCGTCTATTGCTGGGTAATTTTTCTCCCTTCCGGGTGAGAAAGTGTTTGTTCTTCATGTTTAAGCCTTTAAGCCATTATAGTAACTAGCAGGTGGCGATTATTCTCTCCTAACTGCGATTGTCTCCATTTATTTCTAATAGAATGGAGGCTAAGTGAATAAAAATACAATTTGCATGTGGCTCAGATTTTAACGGGGGCACTGCCAAGCCACAGTAATTAGGAAGCACTCCAACTTCTGTTGGAGCTGACAGCTTACTGATTGATTAACAAACGTGGATAGCATCAAAAATAGCGTCCCTGTTAGAATCTTATTAAACTTAAGACCAGCTAATGGCCATCATAGATCTTTCTTATTTTAAGCCAGAGGAGAGAAGTTGGCTATTATTGAAACGTTTGTTTGACATATAAAAGCTAAATAAAGTGTCGCTTCTCTTCGGGATGGATTCATTCGCCCAGTGAGCTTTGAGTGCAGAGCTCTGCAGCTTCCATAGAAAGTTCTCCATTGTGTCTTTGTCCAGTAGTGCTGAATCTCGTGATTGTGTGATGTGTGACATGCTGGGCAGGCAGTTGGGGACGCACGCTCTGCAGAGTTTGCTGACTTGTGCATTCTCAGTCGGAGGACCAGGAATGTGACTGGTGGTCTGGGGGTGAAGGGTTCGCTGGTGTCCTCAGCAGGGGCGGCAAGTTTACAGAAGCACATGACTCCTGTGTGGCCAAAAAAAATGTATTTCTTTCTGATAATTTAAAATAAATGAACATCAAGATCATACCTGGAATCACAAAGCAGATCTTTTACAGCACTTTTAAAAAAATCTGATTCCTAAATTTACCAAAAAAGACAGAACTTGTTCAATTTTTTTTTTATGTTGGACTCTGAAACGACATCTGAGCATGAAGGATTTATACATGCCTCTTTTGTCAGTCATGCTTGTCTTATTTGTTTTGGAAAGGCTGCTTACAGCTGTGTGGAGTTCCTCTGCAGCCTCTCAGGATGAACTGTGTCTCCACCCACTAACAAAGGCTTGAGAAAGACTTGATGAAGGGCTGCACTGACAGGCAGAGGAAGAGGCAGCTGGTCCTGGGCGGCTCCAGTCAGCACCGAAAGGGGGAGGGAGCCATTCAGTTCAGCTCTGAACTAACAGATAGCTCTCCATAGTGGAAGCCGCTAATGTTTGCCGAGAAACACTGTTGCACCTTGGACATTGGCAAACTTGAGTGTATTTTGTTGGGATTTTATGTGACAGACAAGCACTTGTTTGAAGTAGAAAGGAAATAATTTATGGAAATTATTTTTGTTTTTACAAATAAAAGCCTTGTCCTTCTTTAGAGTGATACCCCGTTATAAATTATTACACATTCAATTGCTGTTAGACGTCACCTAGGTAGGAAAAGGAGTAATTTTATTTCAGTATGAATACAACTGCTCTATGAAGGACTCAGAAGTTTGTAATGAATAGTTTCCACTAAGTGATACAGAATGTTTTGGTGAGGTTCGCTGTGCCGTTTCATGCTTTCCGTCACCAGAGGGACTTTACCTGGGTAGGTGGTAAAGTCCCAAACGGCTAACAAAATGTTAAAAAAGTTCAAGACCGTCAAAAGCAGACTTGGGTTATAAAACGGTATCCACATTCTGTACATTTCATAGTTGCGGTGTTGACTCCGTCACCTGAAAATGAGTCAGAGTGGGTAATCAAAGTCTAAATAAGAAAATCAGCCAAGAGGCCCATAGTTACTCTAGTGGAGCTGCAGATATCCACAGCTTATATGGGAGAATCAGTCAACAGGAAAGCTATTTGTTGAGCCCCTCTACAAACATGGCTTTTATGGATATGGCTATTGTTAACAAAAACAGTTTAAAGATCATTACTGCCATGTCCCATTCTTGCACATTTTACTATGTGCAAGAATGGGCTCTTGTCCAATAGCACCAAAGTAAAAAGATTTTCTGAGCTACATGTAAAATGCTGTGTGCGAAGGCAAATTAACACTAACCCTGTACACAACATTCCCATGGTGAAGCATGGTGGTGGCATCATCATGCGATGGGGATTCTTCTCTAGATCATGAACAGGGAAGCTGGTCTGAGTCGATGGCAGGTGGATGGAGCTGGATACTGGGACAAAACCTAGAGAGGGAGCAAAAAAGTTGAGACCAAGGTCACACATGAGAATCAAATCCAATTAAGAAATCTGACAAGATTTGAAAAACAGTTCAGCTTGAGCTGTTTTTATCTTAATCTGACTGAGATATTTTGCTAAATTTTAGTCTTGAATTTCTACAGATGTTTGCACTGTTTGTGCAGAAATAACTAGTGGGAGGGATACTCTTCTCTAAAGCAGACCACTGCCTATGCCTTTCCTCTCTCCACTTGTTCTCACTAACTCAGCTCTGTGATTATCTCTCTTAGAGGTTTACTTAAACCCTGCCATGCCACCTCGACCCAACAAGGAGGAGTCTAGTTTTTCTTCATGGCTTCACTATGTGGCAAAATAAACCTTACAGTGTTCTTGAAAGAAGTGTGGCCTTATATTTAATATATTTAAGAGCCTTAATATTTCCCTAATAAATGTAATTGTAAAAATTGTAATGCTTGCACATAGGAAGGATTTAACTTCATTGGCATTCTAAAAAAAAATTGTTTTTACAATTTATGGAATCTCAACATCACATTTTCCCAAAGACATCAAGATAGACTTTAAAATAATTTTTAAGTGGTCATATTTTTTTCTGCATCTGGAATAAAACCCCCCTTCTCATATCATTCCAGTTTTATAATGTAGATTGGCACTCCACAGTTCCCACCACTTCAGCTCGTCTCCACTCCTAGCTGACGTCTGTGATGTGTGATCATGCATTATAGAGCTAATGTCTCCCCTGTGAGTCACGCTGTCTCTGGCTTGTCAGCCTTAACTTCTCAGCCTTCCTCTCCACAAGACAGCTGCAGAGAGATGCTGCTGTTTTACGATGTTGTCTCAACTGTTTCACCTCGTCAATTGATCACACTGTTTTCTTATTCAGTGTTGCTTAAGCGCTTAAATTTTACCTGATCAGATAGGGGAGAAATTCAGATGTATTTTTGATTTGAATGTGGGAGTACAGCAGTAAAATTGCTGGACTGTGACTGTACGGTACAAGCTTTGGATTACAGCTCGATTGTCACACATTTCGCTCATTTGCATTGTATTTAGCAGGTGTCTGTGTGTGCGAGTGGGTGTGCTGGATCTGCTTTCTCAGCGTTTTGTGGGTGGACGGGGCTTTGTTGTGACCAGCCGGGTTTTCTCTCCGCAGGGTGCTGCTCCGGGTCAGAATGCTGTACTACCTGAAACAAGAGGTGATAGGAAGTCAGGCCCAGAAGGTGCTAGACGGCGGGGACTCCAGGTGAGCTCATCTTCAACATATTCAGATGTCCAGCTCAGATGCCTCCTCTCAAAGAAATTATCTCTCACTGAACTTTGTGTGGGACTTTTAAAACTAATTTATATACAAAAGAAGCAGAAACTCCTAAATCACAGCACTGCTAGTTAACTTTACACACAAAGCTGTGTGTAAAGAGGTCAGATGGACTGTTTAGATTTCAGATGGACTGTTTAGATTTCCTATATTTACAAAGATGACAGTAAAGCTGCTTAAAGCCAACAGTTTTAGCTTGAAGCATCCTTAATGTTGAAATAGTTTTTTCTCTCTGGGTTGGGCATGTGTGCATTTGCATCTGATATCAACTGGTTGAAGATAGAAATACATTCATAATATTCTTAGTAGTGGATGCACAGCACCCCCTGCTGGTGAAATTAGTTTGGATGTGTTCAACATTAAAGTGGGCTTTTTGAAACCACAGTTCACTATAAAAAGTAGGAGTTGAGGCTTATTTTGTGTTGTGGGATTAATAATGAATCTCTGCAATGGGTTAGTCTTTTTATTAGCAGCAATTTGAGGCAACATGATAAAAACGACTTAAGTTCTGAACAACTTAACAAAAAATCTGCACTTAAATAGAAATCAGCATTTCAACAAAATTGTATATAAAAAGTTAAACCACCACAGATTCATTGCATAAAAATTTTAACCGATTATTTTTGTTAATTCCAATTCATGTCAGAAAATTAGACAATTAAGTGTGACTTGGCATTTGTTCTGAGACAAAAGGGGACAATTTCCATATAAGGGTGATAGATGACTGTTCAGAGAATGTTGTGTTTAAGTATATTATTGAAAAATTGCTTGGAAGATAAAAGTGGAGTTGGAAAAACTTGCATAAGTTTCTGTAGGACAGATTTTCTTTAGGTGAATGTAAATTTTGCATTTTGTTTGGTAATTAAAGTAGCAGCGTCTGGAGGGAGAGCGGCGAGACACAGAATCCAGTCTGCTTAAGGTCCAGTGTGAAGTTTGATAGTTACTGATGATCTGTTAGTGTTGGTCTATTGGTTTCCCCCACTTATTTCTCTGTGTGTAATAGTTTAAAAGATATTAAAATGTACTAGTTTGAGTTTGTTTCTCTATGTGGACAGTTTTCCAACATCTTCCTCTGCTTATATCACACAGTGAGGTAAAGATCTGGGTGCCGGACCCGGACCACTCAGAGCTGCCAGCCCTTTGGTGGGATGCAGTCGCCGATAAATGTCTGATGCTTGGTATCTTTAAGCACGGTGAGAAACCGAACAACTGAACTCAACAGGGAATACTACATGTGAAAATGACAATCCTCTAATTTATTTACCAAACTTTTGCAAAAATTAGCATTGTAGGACACTAACTCATCTACATAAGTCAAATAAATTTGCTTTATCTAAAACTGAATTTCTTTGGTACCAGTGGGAAATTAGTCAGCTTGTGTGTATTTCATGATCGCTTATCCACATGTTTCCATGCATTATCTTTTGCTAAATTTGGTGTGTGTTTGTCTTTCTGCACGCTTCCAGGGTATGAGAAGTACAACACTATTCGTGCAGACCCAACTCTGTGCTTCTTAGACCGCGTGGGGCGACCAGATGAGAAGGCCATCGCTGCAGAGCAGAGAGGCAATGACTTCATGGATGGGTGAGAAGACACACCACACCAACATGGGTTCTGCTTGTACCCTGTTTGTTAAAACCTCCATAATCTGCAATAATAATCTGAATGCAGGGATGTGGATGATCCAGAGTACAAGCCTGCTCCAGCTCTTCTGAAAGATGACATGGAGGTAAGTCTACAAAATGTACAAATTAAAAGGTCAACTCTGTAACATTTCTACTAATTAGAAAGATTAGGAAAACTTTATATCCTACTTTTTGACAATTTTATGATTATTTGTCATCCCTTCATTCTCAGTAAAATGTGAGCTTCTAGCATTTTATTTAAGTTAGGGCATCAGAACATGGTATGTTTGACTTGAAAGTAATAATTGTCATTATTACTACAGCTATTCATGCTGTGGTGTGTAATTTCTAATTAGAAAGTGGGAATTGTGTCAAGAAACTTCCAGAAAGATTTAAAACTTAGCTTTCGCTGTATTTCTAAGATGCACACCGAATATTCAGGAATATTTTCTGACATTAAGAAAATATTCAATGTCAGTCATGTATCTCATGACGAGAAGAGGTTGAGATTGGATTCTGTTTAGAAATTACCACCACTTCTAAGATTAAACCCACAAGCAAGTGTGTCCTGCACCGCCACCTTCTGGCTTCATTGCACAGTCTGGTTTATTCACTCTAAGCAGCTAATGTCTTTAATCTGTTCAAATATTGTCATATTTGCTCTGTTAAAGCATAGCAACTAATTAGGTTTTCAGGTAAATTGGGGTTTTTAAAATGCAACGTGTAAACAACATGATGGGCTTGGACCAGTATGAAATACTCTCAGTAAGATAACATTAGGTAAATGCAATTTTTCAAAAATATTTTAATGAAATGTGAAATCGTCATTTTTTTAATAGCATGTGTTTATTATCTGTTTAGTCACGGATTGAAGCAGTACTAAATTTAGAAGTTATTTTCAACTGAATATATGTTTTGCCGTTGAGTAACAAGATGGTATCAGCTGGTTAATTAGCTCGCAGACACCCTGTTTGTTGATTGCCAGCTGATGTTTTAAATATTTTAAGCACTTGTTTGTGTTGTAAGCCAGTGAAACTTTACAACATTTATAAATGCATCGACTTCTGTTTTAGAGAATAAAAAAATCTTGATCCATGTTTGGGCCATTTGCTTTGAAGGCTAAATGTGGATGATCAAATCCCTTCATTTTCTGTTGGTTTGAATTTTTTTAATATACTGTTTTTATTCAAAGTTAGTTCCTGACAAGTGCAACTGTTGTATTACCACTTTATATGTGTGGTAATAATATGTTTACTTCTTTTAAAGTAAATTGTGTCTAAAATGAGTGTTTGTCCTTCAGGATGACGCCTCTTCCCCAGGAGATTTGGTCGTCTCTGATAATGCTGGAGGTGGGTATTAAATCTCAATCCTGAGTGGAATTATCACTATTTATTAAAAGCAAAGCCTTCCTCCACAGGACAGATCTCAAAGTTTGAAGGAGCAAAACAGCCCACTTCTATTTTTATGGCTAAAAATAGGATTCCGTCTCTATAACTTTTGTTTCTACAACCAGACGCACCTCCAGTGACGGAAGGCCAGACTTCCTACTGGCCCTCTCCCTCAGTGTTGACAGCCAGACTGAGACGACTGATCACGGCGTCTCAGCGCTACACCAAGAGCCGGCAGATCCTACACATCCACCAGACTCAGTCCCAGTCTCAACCCCAGCAGGCCATGATGCTCTCTGCCCCCATCTGCCCGCTGCCTCCAGCACTCAAAGACACACTCAACCCCAAGATGGCTGCAAAGATTGAACGCCAACAGAGGTCAGGAAGCAAATTAAATGCATGAAAACTGAAATATTTACAAAAACAGAAATCCAAGACTCATGTTACGCTTTTTGTAACACAGATTCTCATCTGATTATTTATCTAAATGCCTTTATTGCAGGTGGACCAGGCGAGAAGAGGCCGATTTTTATCGGGTTGTGTCCACTTTTGGTGTCGTTTTTGACCCAAGCCTCGGGCGATTTGACTGGACCAAGTTCAGGGCTATGGCCCGGCTGCACAAGAAAACGGACGAGAGCCTGCAGAAGTACCTCTGCGCCTTCACTGCTATGTGTAGACGAGTGTGTCGCCTGCCACCCAAAGATGGAGGTCAGAATCTTATTTACATAAAAACATGTATCACTTGCTTTCGATTTAACCTTCTTATGAGTGTGAACAATCAAATTAAGTAATAAAAACGGGGAATTATCATAATCTATAACGACACGCCATTTATGTTTGATGTTGCTTTAAATGTTATACAAGTTTATTTTTTCTATTGTTTCTTTTCTTTGAAAACTATTTTAGTTTCAAGCATAAACTGCCTCATTAAGTATTAAATTCATAATATCAAGCCTTCATTTCTTATTAAGATAATTAAGCAACAAAACATTTTAAATAAGGGAAATGTTCTAACAGAAAAATCTCTTGGTGAGAAAAAGCATCTAGTCAGAAAAGAAACAAAGCATTAATGCTTTAAATTCTATTTAAGGTTACTTAGATTTCAGTTTTTGCAGTGTTCTTAGTTTATTTTTTTACAAACTTGAAGACCAGCAGAGATATGTGCCACACTCCTCGTCTGTATCAGACTGTTTAGGAGAAAAGTCTGTGGTAAACAAGTGGAGGTAGCCTGGTGATGAGGTTAATCATTTGCCGAAAGCCAAACAGTGTGACGCTTCAGCTGTAGCCACAAACAAGCCTTTGGGTTGTACCTTTAGATCAAAACCATCATTTCCTCCTTTTGTTCCAGATTCTGCGGCAGATCCATCCCTGACCATCCAGCCAATCACAGAAGAGCGAGCCTCTCGGACTCTGTACAGAGTAGAGCTGCTTCGCCAAGTCAGGGAACAAGTCCTCAGACATCCACTGCTGTTTGAACGTCTGTCCCTGTGCCAGATGAGCTCTGACTTACCCGTGTGGTGGGAGGCTGGAACTCACGACCGCGACCTGCTGATCGGCGCCGCAAAGCACGGCGTCAGTCGGACGGATTACCACATTCTGAGAGACCCCGACCTGTGCTTCATGGCAGCCCAACGCAACTACAGCCAGGTGAAAGCCGCACAGCAGCAGCAGCAACGCACAACAACCCCGCTCCTGCTCCCTCAGTACCAGGCTGCCGGCCTGTTACTGACAGGCTCCCCGCTGCCGCCTCCCACCCAGAGAGACCCGGATCCCTGTGGGATTGTGCCTAAGGTGGAAGCAGCCTCAGAAGAAGAGGAAATTAAAGAAAGGCCGGGGGAGAGCTGGAGCCCCCCGCAGCCTCCGGCGACTCCGACAGGCCTGGAGGAGAAGCCCGTTTCCGTGGCGAAGGAGAGCGAGAGGCAGATGGTGGCGGCGCGCACCAAGCCGCTCACACCCAACTCCACAGAAAGGAAACCCAAGAAGGCGAACAAAAGGGGCCGCAGGGAAGCCCGGCGAGGCTCCGAGTCCGACTCGGACGGTTCCTCCTCGAGCTCTTCGTCACGATCTTCTTCAACCTCATCCTCATCTTCTTCCTCCTCCTCACATTCCGGGTCCAGCTCTTCCTCCTCCTCCTCGTCTTGCTCCTCTGGCTCTTCCTCGTCATCATCGTCCTCCTCCTCCTCTTCTGATGACAGTGAAAGTGAGGGAGAGGAAGCGAAGAAGAAAGGTGAGTTGCACCAATTTTAAGGAAATAATTCTTCCTGGTTCTCAATTCAGTCTTTTGTTGTTGATTTTATTTTTTTACTTCCATCAGGGTTTCTACGCCTTCTAAAAACAGTCAAGCACTGTTATTTGGGAATAATTTAAGGTTTTTTGGTGTCTGGAAAATAAACCGTTTCAAAAACCTCCGGATTGTTCAGTCAAACTTGATAGGCACTTTAGCACTTTAGTGAAGCCCGTTACCTGTTTTGTCGGCTCGCTTATGCTGTACAACGGCTGCTGGAAAAGACAACTGTTTTGTTGACTTACCATTCAGAAACCACACAACATTCCTGTTGGTTGTGCTGGAGGCTGTACTTTTGCTTTTCAAAGATGTACGTTTCTATAATTTTGCATCTGTTTGCAGCCATTTTCACCGGTTCATTCTGAAAGGAGTTCAGAATAGGCAGAACTGACCAGACGGAAATCCTAAATTCTAAGAATAATTTTGCGCAAGAAACTGAATGAATATGTTTTGAAAAGCCCACAAACCTACCCTAACCTGTTGCGTTGGATTTTTATTGTTTTATTTTTTTTCACAGTGCCTGTAACAACAATTGTTAAGGGTTTCGATGAGGACAGCGTGGCCTCCCTGAGCACCACACAGGACGAAATGCAAGACTCACACGTGTCTGAGAATGGAGTCACAAACAACTCCTCCCATCCTTTCCAGGGTGGAGGCTACATGCTGGCTGCGTCATACTGGCCCAAGGTAAATAACTCCTGTTTTCTTTGCAGTCTAGAGTTAACTACAGGTTAAGGTTTGCATTTGAGGTAATACTTAAGACTCTGGTCACTCACAGAGATATTCAAACATAGATGCTAGGGCTGGGTGATGAATCGATTTGATGGATTAATCAAAGTTTTGGTTTTTGGAGGAATTAAAATAAGAAATGTAGAGCATTTTATGAAGTTGGACAGATAATAATTAATAGAAATACTTAATCTTTTAACATCAGCATGAAATTATTATTAGTACCAGGACTTTGAAATGATCAAACAATTGTCTGTTTTGAAGATCTACATGAGCTGAGCTGCTCACATCAGATCCTGATAACTAAGCATTTTCCCCCATAAAACAACTTTTTTTCTTGTAATTTTATGATTTTTTTTTCAAGACAAGTTGTCAGTTTTCTACAAATATTATTTTTAGATTCTTGTAATTAATCAAAGTCACCTTGTATCGAAGCTGTGATTGAAACAAGATGTTCTTTGAAAATATTTTCTGTCATTTGTAACTAGTTTTTTTTTAAAAGAAAGCAAGTAAAAAGAAAAGTAGATTCAAATTTGAGATCTTATTTTTAAGCCACATTGCCCAGGTTGAATGAATACTAATTGTTGAGTGAATAGCTTATCAGATATTGGAGTTTCTAACTTTACTATATGCTATCTCCCATTGCAAAGTTATTTTATCTTGATACTAATCTCTCATATTGCCTAACACAACTGCTTGGGTTGAAGTGCCAAGGGGTGAGTTTTTTATTATTATTATAAATTTTTTATGTTGATTTGACTAGGACCGTGTGATAATCAACCGTCTGGACAGCATCTGCCAGGCTGTGCTCAAGGGCAAGTGGCCTGGCCACCGTCGGGTCTACGAGCCCGGCAGCACGGTCGCCTCCTTCTACACCACCAAACTGCTGGACAACGCCAACAGCCTGTGCGAGGACCCCTCTGCCTCTCCACAGGGGTCAAAGGTGACCAAGCATGTTGCAGAAAACAAGGAGTTCTCAGTGAAGCTCAATGATGTATGTTTGATTTCTCAATTCCTCGCTCCGTCCCCCTCCCTCCGCTTCAGCCCTAACTGTAGGCCCCTGCCTCTTCTCTGCCATGACCGCTGTTAGCTGCCGCGTTCAGCATGTCTCTCCGCTCTCCGTCGGTCTGCTTTCCTTTGAGGATGATTAGCGGTTTGCACTGCCTGGCAGGAGGAGAGATTAATTTAATAACAGCCTTCCCCTCTTTTCCCACACACTCTATTTGAATTGGGCTCTCAGGCTGTGATTACACGAACACAAATCATCCAGTCATGAGCGTATGATAAGCTTCTGTTTGAAGCCTCTCTGCTCTGAAGGGGTCTTGCCTGAAATCTAACTGGAATGGGAACTTCTGTCGCTGGTGGTTTTGCCTAATATGCTTGTTGGTAACATGGCTAGAACCTAAGCAGGAATCATTTTTGCTTGTATTTCTTTTTCTGATGACGCTTTTTGATAAAGACTCCAAAAAAAAGTGTGGTTTTTCATTTCATAGCTGCTTTTTACCATTCAATTTGGACATTATATGCTGACAACAGCTGTCTCTATGGCATGGCTTCTAAGCACAGTCTACAAATAGACTTCACCCACTGCCCTGCTCAGCACTACCCACTGTGTGTTCATGTGTCCCACCACTACTAACAAACAACAACCTGAACAGTGTTTTCTGTAATTGTTTGATAAAATGCATCTTTAAATTTTGATAGATTAGATTTGAAACTTTTAAAAGCTAAGGAAAGAGGAATAAAATTGGATATAATTTGTTTTTGGGTGAATAAATCAAATAATAGTCAAAACGAGAGCATCCTAATGTGATCTCTGATGAATTAAAGGTCATAGATGAACCTTCTGGGTATTTAAATTTCATTTTTATTGTTTGTCTTTCCTTGAGTCATCTCTCATGATCTTGTCTGTGTGTGTAGCAGGAAGGAGGTCTGAAGCTGACCTTCCAGAAGCAGGGCTTGCCTATAAAGAGGCCCCTAGAGTCTGAGGAGGGCCCCCAGGCCCAGCAACAGTATCTGGCCCGGCTTCATGAGCTGCAGAGCGCTTCGGACACAGGCCTGGCAGACATAACCAAACCTCAAAGCTCTTTTCAGACTGGTATGATGTTTTTTGTTTGTTTGGGTTTTTCTTAAGTAGCAGGATAAGCTGTATATGTTCAGTGTTTGTGTTCTTTATCTGCCACTAGATGGCAGCATGTATGAAAGCTTTTTAGCACTAAAATCATGTTTTTGCTGTGCACGTCTTTCTGTAAACAAATTGCTGTATTTAATTATATTAGTAGAAAGTTTGGTGGAAGGATAAAACACCAAACTTAAACTGCAATTTTGTAATTTAGAATAAAACTGAGGCAAAACTTTTGAAGCATCTGAAAATGGCAATTTAATTTATTTGAATATACACGATGACAAACATGGTCCCTTTCCTTTAGTTACTCCAGGTGTTAGCGGTCAGATGAGGTTGAATGGAGTAATGGACGGCCAGCCAGTGGTTAAGAAACGACGGGGGAGAAGGAAGAATGTAGAAGGAATGGAGTTGCTCTTCATGAACAGGAATAAATTATCCGCTACTCCTGACCCGGTAAAATTTCTTAATGTCTTTTGTTAATATTCTGCCAATTGAACTAAAAAAAATCCTGCAAAGCACACTGCATGAGGTAAGCGTTAAATAAAATCAGCATCACGTTCCTATCTGTCTGTGAAGGTGGCTCCAGGATGGGGTGGAATCGGCCAGGTGGGCATCACAGGAGCTGCTGCACAAATGAACTCCAGTCAGATCCCTGCAGACACAGACACCAGGATCCCCGTCATCAACCTGAAGGACGGCACCCGACTGGCAGGCGACGACGCTCCCATGAGGAAAGACCTAGACCAGTGGCTTAGGGAACACCCAGGCTTTGTCGCAGATACAGGAGCTTTTATCCCGGTTAGTAATGGTTGTTTTTATCATTTTCATCCCGTTCTGGGGCACTGATTCACGTTGGAACGTACAGTTTACTAAAATGTTCTTGACAAGTTTGTTGTTGTTTTGTTTCCAGGGAGTCAATAAGATGCAGATGCAGTTCCACTTCCAAGATGGGCGACCCAAGCAGAAGCGGCACCGCTGCAGGAACCCTAACAAGATCGACGTCAACAGTCTAACGGGCGAGGAAAGGGTCCAGATCATAAACAGGAGAAATGCTCGCAAGGTGAGTTTGTGTCTGGATTTTATTTTATCTTTTATTTAAAGTGCGCACAATTTTCAGTTCTTTTTTTAAATTTTATTCTATTTAACTTCATCCATTACTCCATTAATTGAACAATCAGCTAACAGGTTCACCCCAACAACATGATGCTACCATCACCATGCTTCACTGTGTAGTGTAGTATTGGGGAGCTAAATGCATATCAATCACTTTGCATATTTTTAATAGCAAAAACTCTAAATATAAGTAGTTTTTCTGTGTGTAAATATCTGCATCGGCTGTTGTACAGACTGGTTCACATGGCTTGTTTTCTCTTGTGTAGATCGGTGGAGCTTTTGCTCCTCCTCTGAAGGATTTGTCCCGATTCCTTCAAGAAAATCCAGAGTATGGGGTCCCACCTGAATGGGGTGAGGTGGTTAAACAGTCGGTGAGTCATTGTAGTTTTCTCACAATTTGCAATAATAAGTCCCGCATTCGTTAGTGTTTTCAATTGTTTTAGAAAAGCGTTAATTTAAACTAGAAATGTCTGAAGGACTTTAAACGGATTGGATAGGAGAGCATTGAAATGCCTTGCAAAGCGTTACCATTGCTATGTAAATAAGCTACATTTACATTCACATCTATGCTTGTAAGAAACTGAGCCTGTTTAATTTTCATTCTAAGCCTGTGTATCTGTTTGCTCGTCTGTAACTAGGGTTATCTCCCTGAGAGCATGTTTGACCGCATCCTGACTGGACCCATCGTTCCTGAGGAGGTGAGCCGACGAGGACGCCGACCGAAGAATCCACTGGCCAAGGCAGCGGTGGCAGCGGCGGCTGCGGCGGCACCCAGCTCTGCACCCTCCGCCCTGGGTTTAAATTCCCTGCTGGCCAACGGCCTCCTCTCTGGCATGGACCTCGGCAGCCTGCAGGCCTTCCAGCAAAACCTCCAAAGTTTACAGTCCCTGCAGCTCACTGCAGGCCTCATGGGTCTGCCGCCAGACGCCAGCAACCTGGCCGCGAGCAATCTCGCCGCCATGTTTCCCATGATGCTTTCTGGTATGGCCGGATTGCCAAACCTGCTCGGCATGAGTAGCATGCTTGGAAAGCCCACTCAGGAAGCTGCGGGAGGTTCCGAAGAGAAGACGAAGGGAACCGACAGCAGCGGAACGTGCGAGCCGTCTAATGCCCCCTCTAACACTTCGGAAACCAAAGGGGAAAGGACAGAGGACGTAAACACGACTCCTTCCTCCACTTCCAGTTCTGCTTCCTCTGCCACCGTCACACCAAGTGCTTCAGCTGCCTCTGCAGCCACCAGTCACCCACTCTCTCTTAACCCCTTGTTACTCTCCAGTATGCTTTACCCAGGGATGCTTCTCACTCCAGGCCTTAACCTTCCTGTGTCTGCCACACAGCTGCAGAGCTCAAACAGTGACCCTTCAACCCTTCCATCTGCTGCTGCTGCTCCTCTTCCTTCTGCTCCTGCAGCCTCCCGGTCCTCCCTGACTGAAGCGGAGCAGCCGTCGGGAAAGGAGGAAGAGGAGGAGGAAGAGGCGCCCGAGGAGGCTTTGGACAACGAGGAAGAAGATGACGAGGAATCTGCAGAACCGAGAGAAAACAGCGGCCCTGAAGGTTCAGCGAAAGCCGAGTCATCTTCGTCGGAGTCCGGGAGCTCTTCCTCATCCTCTGATGATTCGGACTCCAGTGACGAGGACTGAACCTACGAACAGAAAATGAAAAATTTATTTATGTATTGCCTAGAAATGTAGACATTTATTCACATATATATGGATTTTCCAGCACATGTTGCGATTTCTTTACGTGTAAATACAAGAACTAACTACGTTGTGTAAAAAAAGTCTGTAAAAACCTTTAAAAAAAAAACTGACTTAAAGGAGCCAGAAAAAAATGTCCATGTCTGTTCACAAGGTACAGTCTTGTATTGAGACTTTTTGCATGTCAGACTTTGGTAGACTTTCTGAACTCTGTTAACTTGTACCACCTGATTATGTACAATTGCAACAGAAGAAAAGGCATTATTGTAATTATGTCAGGATTAATTTTATTAAAAACAAAAAAAAGATTAAACTACATCAACTTGCTCATTGAGCAGTACTATTAATATATTTTGATTGTGTGGGAGGGGTTGACACTTTTCAAACACTTTGGTTTCACTTGTAAAATAGCCAGTACATTTGCAGGTTTGTTGACACTTTGGCTTTGCAGATGGATGTTGGATAATGTCAGCAATAACCTGGGCAGCTAATGAATGTCACTGAAGCTGTAGATTCTCTCATCTGCCATGTTTCCATCCCCCAGTTCACAACTCACTCATCCTATCCCTTCCCTTCTTT
This sequence comes from Micropoecilia bifurca, assembly GCA_903067075.1. Taxonomy (NCBI): domain Eukaryota; kingdom Metazoa; phylum Chordata; class Actinopteri; order Cyprinodontiformes; family Poeciliidae; genus Micropoecilia; species Micropoecilia bifurca. Next base: position 4,817 of record CAEGAF010030386.1, on the reverse strand, counting down.
TCTCTTATTCAGGTTAGACACAGGATTACATATTGAGTGGGAAATGTAGAATGTTCATAATCAGACATAATTTGACAGTAGAACATTTATTTGCCTACTCCCTAGGAATGACACATCTTAGTTTGTAGTTCCTTAAATAAGGCGCAAATATTCACTTGTGTAACTGTTAGTTGACATGGTCACCTGTTGACAGAAATTCAGTTTCTACTGTGTGCCAAAAAAACTGCCCTTTTACCCTCAGATGTCCTGAAAGTGTTGTGGATATTATTCCTTAGATCCCATTGTATTTGACTGCATCTTTACCTCAGCTTCGCTAAAAGAGTTGACTTAACTGTGCAGATGTACATATGCATGTCTGTCTGTTTCTCCTGGACTGTGTGTGAATGTGTGTCAGAAGCCAAGTTTCCCCATCTCCTCTGTCACCTCGTTATGCCGTTTCTCCCTCCACGGCTCGGTAACTCCTGCTTCCAAAACCTTTCCAGTCTGAATGTTTTTTTGCGTTTATGGAGCTTCACTGGTTTCTGACTTGTGAACACCGCATTACAAGTGTTCTTTTTATCTTCAAACATGCCTCTTCAGGACTCTGAAGGAAGTTTAATGTGTTGCATGACAGCCTGGGGTGTTAAAAATACAAGTGCCACAAGCACAACATGGATCAATCCTGTTTAAGACTGTATTGATTGTTCCTTATAGCTGAGTATTACAGTTGGCGTTGGGTGGGTTTGCTTCAGGAAGGGCTCGATCATTTCAATTTGCGTTGCTGGGAGTCTGCAGCTTTGTCTCATTTTATCATTCACGAATCTGTTTTGCTGACAAACTGAGCTTCAGCTAGATGTAGAAGTGCCCTTATCCTGCACCTCATCCTCTCATAGCGCCGCTCACTCACCATGCTTGTGTGTTTCCCTTCAGCTTTCCCCGCGCACATTCATTTTAGAGCTGGAACCAGGTTACACATAAACACTGGACTACACTCGAGCCGAAGTACCTTTTTGTAATCTTCTCTGGCACAACAGTGCTTGCTCTAGGACTGCTGTTACACCGTTGACTGTTAGATATTTCCAAGGAGAAGGGCCCCCTGGATAAACTGTTGAATTCCTAAGTATCTGTAGCACCTCTTTCTCTCTCTCTCTCTCTCTCTCCAGTGGGCTTAATGATGATAAAAAAAATAATTGCGAGGTCTGAACACAGAGACTGAAGACACGTCTGTTTTCTAATGTTGCTTTAAAGTGGTTTTCTTGTATGCCTGCTCTATATAGACCTCATCATGGTTTGCTTTCAATGCAATTTGCATTTTTTAATGATTACTAACAGTATGGTATTTTTCTATGTCTGAGCAAAACATACCACTGTCATTTTGTATATCTACACCTCTGCTCTGTTTTAACTGGTAGTGCCCTTATGCAAACACCCAGCCACTGCTCCGTCTGCTGTAAGCCACTGATCGAATGATTATTTGTCGCCCCTCGGCGACGCCTCAGTGAATTGATTTGTGTGCTAGGGCTTGCAAGAACAGAAGTGGGGAACGCAAAAGGACTCAAATTGGAAATGTTTTGAGTTCATAATGCAGCTTGACGCAAGTAAACAGAGACCAATATGCAAGGGGAGTGACAAAACACTACTGCTGTAAAAGGAGGACACGACGAGCAAACGTGGGTTTTGTATTTTTGGTTCAAGCTTGATGAGACCGTAAAATGTCACCTTGGTCAGTTTGTCTTTATTTTTCTCATTGGAAAGTTGTAATTCTTGCAAGATGTGGTCTGTGTAGTCAAAATAATTATTGTAGTGCAGGAAAATGCGTCTTAAAAGTAATTTGTAATTTATTGGATTACTTTCTATGAAGTTCTATAGAGGAAATTGAGGTTTAATTATTTTTATTAAACATATTCTTCTGACTATTCATCCCATGTGCCTGTGCTTTTTGCTTTGCCTGATGGCCTTTTATTAATGTGCTCACTTCTTACAGGATTGTATGGATTTCCAATTGTCTAAAATTATTTTCTTCTTCCAAAGTCTCTTCTTGAAGTAAGTTTTTAAAAAAAAAAAGCCTAAATCACAGCCATGTATAGTAATTCTAAGTCTTATTTTACATTTCTATTTTTCTTTATTTTATTGCTAACATGAATGAGCATATTTTTTCACCCAAAATTAGTCATACATCTTGCTGTTTATTTTTCTAAAGCATTTCCACAATCATTAATGATCATAGTGGTAACTTTGTGATGTTTATCGCCTCCATTTAAACTGATCTCTTCAGTTAATAAATAGCAGCAGAAATTACAGCTATTCATTTAAATACTCCAGTCCCTTAATTAAGTGGTATTTATATTGAGATCCATCCAGTAATATGTGCAAGTCAGCTTTGTTCCAAGTGTTTTTTTATGTTGAACCATAAGAGCCATTGTTATAGTTTCATATTTTTTGTAAAAAAAATGTTTCTACATGCCAAACAGTTTAGTAAATGCTATAGTTGTTAATTTCTTTGAATGTTGGCCCTCTAGTTAAGGTTGTTTATCTCTCTCATTTAGTCAGTATTTCTGTCTAATTTCTCATACCCGTTTTATTAAAATGTAGAAAATTGGCCAAACGACGCCAGACGAAGCAAACAAAACTCACACAGCACAGCTGTTTGCTTATTTTATGATTTTATTGCACCAAATGTCCCAGGAGTTGCTTTATATGTTCTCCTTGTAAAAGGGGGCGAGGACATTCCGCCAAGTACCCGGATGTTTTCTCGTTTCACGTGCGCCTCCCTGATTTCCCGCGCTTGCAGTTCATTTCCGCCGTCAGCTGACAGGAAGGCGTTGTAAACGTGCTAAAGTAATGCGGTAAGTCTTTAAGAAACCCTTAAATTGATTGCTGCATGATTATATTTCTTTATTAACAAGTATATGAACTTGTTGTAGTTGTACAACAGTGAATCGTACTTAAAGTGACACGTAGAGTCATTATTATTATTATCCAGTCGCAACTGAAGGGTAGCCGGTATTAACCAGTTAAAGGTCCAGGACTTTAAATGGGAGAAGAAAACTAAACCGCTTGCTTTCTTTTAATAAGTTAAAAAATATAAAAAGACGACTCTTTCTGTTAAAACACCGACATCTCCGGTGGGGACGGAGGGAACCAGCTCCTCTTGTGTTTGTTATGTCAGCCGAGAAGCTCCTGGGAATAGTCCCTTTTCACTGTGACGTCAGACAATGGCCGCCATAACTCAAAGCTGGGTATCCTTACTTCCGGTGTGATTTTGTCTTGGGATCCAAGCTGAAAAATTCCCATATTCTCATAATCTTAAGGATATAATAAAAGGTAAGTTTAATAATAACAGCATTTAAGTGTTAGATAACTGTTATTACTCATTGTAAATTCACCATTCGCTAACTGTGTATAAAATAAACAGCTTCCAATCGGAGAGTTTTTTTAAATTATTTTTTTTATGGTTCCTATCAGAAAGTAAACCACCTAGCAGCAGCCTTAGCCACATTTAGGAAAAATATTACGCAAAACAAAAATACCTACCTTCATAGTCAAACAGGTATTGTTCGGTGAAGAATTTGTAGCCTTTATCAGAAAATTGGTTTGCAAATCGTGATACATCTTCAAATTTTATTTTAGGCAAAAGTTTTAGAGACTGTAAATAAACTCCATGCTCTGGTGTTCTGTCTGATCAGCATATGCTGTCATATATATATATATATATGCACCAAATGTCCCATTTTACAGACATTTATATATGAAATAGACAACTTTATCATTACTTACTATCTACACTGGAACTCAGGATACCCAGCTTCGAGCCAAAACGGAAGTTGTGTTACATCATGTGAAAAGGGTCTATTAGAAAATTTGAATTAGTTTAACTAAAACCATATATCAGAGTTTATAGGTTAACAGTTGGGATTTAAAGATAGGCTTGTAGCTACGTAGCATAAGTCTCTGCGTATACGCATTGAAGGAAGAGGAAAGTTAGGAGAGACAATGCAATATATTGTCATTTATGTTTTACAGCTAAAACCTAATGTCTTTAATCGGTAGTTGCACCAATAGGGCGCTAGGGGGTGCTATAGCTCCCCAAGGAAAATTGAGTATTTTCTCTCTTTTTTCCATTTTATTTAATATTTTATAAATTCTGATTATGTTTACATTTACTCTAAAAGCAATATAGTCAATCATTATCTCATTTCGCATCCTTTGAACAGGTGGAAATGAATATTTTTCTTTTTTTTCATTGCCGAAATTTTAGAAAATTATAAAATAACACAATGTATTTCGCATTTTTCCTGCTAATTCCATGTAAATAAAACAAATTGTGGCGGTAGATGAATAATTTCATTTTCATTTAAAATACACTGAACCTTTTCTAAAATCCATCTTCAGTGACAACATTGATAAATGCATCGTTTCTCTGGTCACTCTGGCCCAGCCTTGAAAAGTCTAAATCTACAAACAGCAAACATTAATGGATGAGATCAGATAGAAAGACTAATCTACATTTACAGTGTGTTGATGGAGAAAGGTAACATCACAACATTAGGACTGAAGAGCCAAAGTAAACGTTGTTGAGCGTATATGACTAAGGCCGTTCCAGTGCCCAGCCCAGAACACCATCATGTGTTACTGGAGATTTAAAAACTTTAGTTTTTGTTGAAGTGTGGGGGTTTTCAGAAGGAGAGAAAAATGCTAATTTGTCTCTTTTTTTTTTTTTTTTTTTTTTTTTTTTTTTTTTTAAAAACCAATAAAATAATATTGTTTTAAAATTTTAAAAATTAGCCCCCCAAGTGGTTTAAAAAATTTTAGTGGACCCCCACAAGGTTAAACAAAAA
>CAEGAF010030385.1:0-15455 GCA_903067075.1 Micropoecilia bifurca | reverse complement strand
TTTATTATTAATTTTTCATTCTCTTAAGAATGTAGAGCTAATTAAATGATCTAAACCTTAAAGTGGTTCCAGTTTCTCTCGATGGCCAACCTGTTGAAACTGTGGCAAATTTTAGTTGAGCTGGACAGGCAGCTCAACTTTGCTGAAAACACTGACTATATTTTGAAGAACTGTTCTCAGAGACTCTACCTTTTAAGAAGACTTGGTGATCATGGAGTGATCTAACTAGTCTAGTTGGGTCACCCCTATGTCTTGAATTTTGGGGGCGGGGGGAATAATCATAATATATTTTTCACTACAGAAGGGTTCAGTGAATGCGCATATGAAACTGGTGGGTTCGGTACCCCAAAAAAGGTTAAGAACCACTGCTCTAAGTTGTACGCCAATATGAGCTTTAAATTGTAATATTTTTAGGTCAACAAATGCATTCCCCCTCACAAATGTACAGTTTTACTTAGAGAATGAAAAGAAGAAAATAATATTTAATCACTGTGCCTATAGCTGGACGATATGGCTGAAAAACATCACGATATAAGCCTTTCATATCAGTTGATATCAGTAATAAGCTTTTTGTTTCAAGTACCTGAAATATTTCCAAACTGGCGGCGCGAGCTCTCCTGTTTTAGCCACAGTTTTCACTCCACGCCATTGTTTGTTAGTTTTAGGTTTAATCAGTAATGAGGCACCTTGGCAAAACCTGAAACTGCTGCTGTGCAAGTTACTCAACAGGTTGTTACTAGGTAACCAAAGAATGAGTGAGTTGCCAGGTAACCAAAGAATGAGTGAGTTGCCAGGTAACCAAAAAATGAGTGAGTTGCCAGGTAACCAAAAAATGAGTGAGTTAGTTGATGCCACCAACTTTGCTTAGCTGGCTGTGAGAGTTTGAACTAAACAGCTTCCTCTGACTACATCTCCCACAATGCTGTGCAGTTCTGGATTGGAGTTTAGTGAATATTCTATATATTGAATATGTATTGATATTGATCATGTATCGTTATTGATTTATTGTCCAGTCCTAATTGTATATCTTCAAAATGAGCGTTGATTTTCTTTTTCTTCTTCTGCTCATAACCTGACCCTTTACTCTGGCGTGGTGCATTAGTCTGTCGCAGTAAATCAATTAATAAATATCATGCTAAATTAAAACAAGCTTAATAATTTCCATGTGCATGAGTTAGCGTTTTTCTCTTTCTTTATTTCTACCAAAAACTAGATCACAAAAGTCTGGTATTTTGGTTTGATTAAAATGTTTTGGGGTTTTTTTTAAGGAAAATTGTATTTAGAGAAACATCAAAATTCATTTCATTTGTTGTTTCTGTTTTGTGAATGTATTTTGGATATTTAAAATGTCCAGTTCCGGTGTTAAATGCTCATCAGAATTTAAACCTTTTTGATCTTTGACAATGTGTTCTTGCATTATTACACCATAACCATTATATTACTTGAAAATGTTCTAAAAAAATAATATTATTGTTTATTGTGATTTCTTAATCCTATCCCACCTGGGAAATATGCTATATTTTAAAGTGGTATAATGGTAATCTTACTGCGAAAGTTAACATAACTTCTGACTGAATCCTTATTCTTCCAATTGCTTCTTTGTCCATCGATTCCACAGTAATAAAAAAATTGTTTTTAATCTAAGTTTTTGCTTTCTACATGTAGTCATAAAAGAAGATGGAAGTGAATCTAGTTTTACCGGATAATAGCAGGAAAGTTAAATGGTATTAAAAAACAAAACAACATCCAACCTGACAAACTGAGGCAGGAACACAAAAGCAGTTCATGACATTAAAAAACAGGTGTTTCACCGCACAATGGTGACCTAACTAAAATATTTCATTAATGTATTAATGAAAGCAGAAAATATTAAGTGGTACTGGGCAGGGGTTAGAGGTCACAGGTGCAAAATCTGCAACCTTGCAAATTTTCTTGAAGTATTTATACTTCAGATTCTAAAAGCATCTAAAAATGCTTAAATCTGCCTCTTTTAATAGTTGAAATCACAATGATCACAAGCTTCCTTATCTACAGTCAATCAGAGACAAAGTAAATAAAAGCCGCTCCTGGATTGGCTGGTCTCTGTATTTCAGCTTCCCAATCTGGATTTTCTTTGCAATATTTCATATTTGCTTTACAAACAAAATGTGCGACATAAGAGTGTGTTCCAAGAACAATTTGCAGAAAATAAAAAAGAATCAGTGAATACTAAACTGTGAACACTGTAATTCAGCTAACAATAGTAAAACTAAAAAATTGGAGGGAAATCATTGCAATGATACCAATACATACCCTATGTTAATTTTAAATAAACCTACATGGGCGTGACTGAAGTGATTCCTCTACAGAGTGGCACCATTTTACACCCATTAATCTCTAAAGAAGCCAACACTTTTAATTTTTTTAGCGCATTAATCACCCCTAACCTTGTACACTTTAACAAAGAGGTTACTGTTGCATAAGAGATGTGCCTGTCCTCAGATTCAGTTAAAAGGTTGAGGTGTGAGCTAAACCAGACCTAAACAGGAGAATAAAGCCTAATGCATTTTTATTTAAGAAGGTATTATCCACTAATCCCACCATAAAGATCCCAATTTTGAAAATTAGCTCCAAACAATGCAATGTTTTTGATACCCAATCCAAGATCAGGCCTTTTTTCCAACTTAAGTGTGTTGAATTGTTACTTCATTTTATCCTTTATAACCCAAACTATGTTTCTTTATCTGGTGCGTCATAAGGAACAGCGAGACCAGCCGCAGGTTAAGTTCTACAAAAAAGGCAAATAAAACATTCACTTCAGAGATATCACTGTTTCTTGAGTTGACTGTTTCAACGGTAGGGATCATCAGTTCAAGAGAACATGAATTTTAGAGGGGGGGGGATAAAGGAATGACTTGTAGAATAGGATGTTATTAAAGCAGGATCACCAAAGTGCTACAGACAATAGATGCTGAGAGATTAAAGGTGAAATCTCCTTACAGGCACAGTGACAGTGCAACACTCACAGGTGTCAACTGAATGGCAGAACACATGAATTGATGCGTTTTTATTTCACCTTTAACTCCGAAAGTGCAAAAACCAGCACAGGAGGCAAGAAGAGAAACTCCCAAATCCTTTCTAACAATTGCTACCATAAAAGGTTCTGTCCATGTCCATTTTTTTAAATTTAATTGAGGTAAACAAAAGAAAAGGAGAATAAAAGGAAAGATGAGAAGTAAAGAAGAGAGCGTAGTCAGGAACAGAGCCGTGATCCCTACAGCTGAAATTAAATCATTTAAAAATCGTCTCAGCACAATGGATCCTACTGACTGCAGCCTGCACTCCCCCTCTGTCCAGTGAAACAGATGCAGGAAAAAAATGGATGAACAGAATTCAGTCAAAAGTAATTTAAAAAAGGGTAGACCTTTTGGAGGCCTGCCGTCAAAGCCTAGCTGTGTCAAGATGCACGGGATGACACACCCTCTTTCTTCCTATTACAAGCCATAAACATAATGGAACATTGTGATTAATATCAAATAGTCACAACCTGAATGTATTACATTAAAATATATATTACAATTATTTTAATTCCAGACCAAAAGCCAAATGTTTGAAGGTGTTTACCTTTGGCTTCCTCTCTTCTTCTACTCATTTGGCAAATTACATATTTAAACCTAGAAAAGTACTATTAACATGTCAACTCAGACATCAGCGACTCATTAAAAGCAATCTTACAGAAACAAAAACAAAACACTTTTAAACAATGCATATGTTCATATTACTTTGAGGAAGCCGCACTTCAGATGTTTTCAAAGTTGGAGTCAGTTTCACTTTTGCAATTCTGGCTCACTTAGGGTTAAAAACAAAATGAAAGTCGGTGGATTCAGTTCTCTTAGTGCCCAAAGCCGTAAACTAAAATGACATTTGTTTTATTCTACCCATGAATTGGATGAGGTTTAGAAAGCTGTGCCAGATTTGTAAACGAGAGAAATGCTGCTGGCTTTTATGTGCTTCAAATGTTTATCTGGGCGGTTCAGGTTCTTTTTCTTTCATCTGAGTAACTTGTGCAAGTTAGGGCATGGGTTAACTTTCTAAACAAGCCATGTGTGCATAACTAAGTGGCTAACAAGGTATAGTACTTCATCAATACATGATAAAGACCTTGTAATATGCTTTTTGTTCAAATAGAAATCTTCCTCAAAGCAAAAATAAATGCTTTTCCAGCTGCACTTTCTGAATTATGGCAAGCTTACTTTGGTGTTCATGTTTTGCGAGAACTCCAGGATGGTGTCCACTCTTGTCCACGCATCTGGATGCTCTTTTAAGTGTGTCAGCACTTCCTGCGCCATTCTTTGCTGCGATACAAAAACAGAGGGAACTTTTCAAGGTTCATACCAGCAAAACAGTTTATTTTAAAGAGGAGAATATGGTAAGAGAGATTAGACTGTCGATTATTCTGGGTCTGGTTTGGGTTAATGGCGCCAACAACGTACCTGAGGTCCCACGCCATGATATAGGCAGTTCACAACATTATCCAGCAAGTTGATATCCAATTTCTGGTTGAAGTCCAGCAGCTGTTGTGCTGCATGGTCTGCTAACATTGTCATAACTGCTGGCATAGAGTTCTGTAACAAGGACAGGGAGGGAGTCATGAATGCACAGAGCACACTCAGTGGGCAAAGTCATGTGAACCGTGCGTTTGGAAATGAGTCCGAACAGCTGACCGGGTCACAAACATCACTTAGAGAGCTGTCACTTTGAGAAATTAAACTCGTGGTGTCATATGTCTGACAATGTTTTGGAGGAAATAAGACAAATAGATGATGAAATTTCATTCATCTGCCTTTATGGTTCAGCTATGCTTCTTCTGGGTTATTAGGCAGAATAATATGCAACACCAAAACTATTGAAGGTGTAAATTAAACAGGTGATTGGCTGCAAAATTTGACTATTTAAAGGTAAAATAGGTCAACATTGATTAGCAAGGTTGAGCAAGCAACAGAAAACCAAAAGTCAATGACTTTGCTTAGTTTGTGTAGACCAGACGTTTCACAGCTTCCTCTTATACGACCCTTAGCATGAGGTTTGAAACAAGCTCGTTTATAACACAGCAAGGACTAAAGTCCCACTTTATTAAGGTTTTAACGAGCCACGTGCCGGATATACAAAGCGACGTCATATTGTTTACATCTGCATGCAACGGAATTCAGTCCAAAAACAGACTCCAGCACAAATCCAAGGCTGGAAATATCCACTCAAATCTGGCATGGAGCTCAGCAGGAAGTTATTCCCAATATCTCTACCGAGACGGGGTGTAAACAACGCGCACACGGCGCTATAATTAGCCCGCAAATGACGCTCCATTTGCAGATAGTCGTTACACGGACCGGTCACATGTGGTGCTTTCACTGCTCACTACAGCCACTCCCACCCAGGATGCCAGAGACAGAGGACGCCCATGCAAACACGCTACTATCGAGCTGCATCAGCGCCACTGTGAAGTTGATGTGCGTTAGTCGTGATGCGAAACTCTTTGCGGCATTTGTTTGGATGCAGACAGCAGAGGTTTTGCGACGCGCACCTAGCAACATAAAAGTTAACATCCGCTCGGAGTGGATGCGGCTACAGCCAGTGGGAGAGGCGAGGGTTTCACCAGAAAGCACATGGTTACTTATTCATCTGCGTTGTCGCACTTTTTGCTACAATTTCTCCATATGAGAAAAGTTACAGCACTTCCCCCCCTCCGTCCCTCCTGACTGCTAACATTAGCTTAAACTAATACAGTTGCTAGCTGCTAGCGGTCAGTCAATGGCTGCTTGGTTATCCCTACTGATGCTGGCAGTGCCATGCGAATTAACTTGTTTTCCAAAACACCGTGACAATATAATGCAGCGTTTAAATAGCATATATAAATATCCCTACAAATATATGCATTTTAAGGCTGAAATAACACAGCAGGTTTGCAGTTAACCCTGGTTACCTACCTAAAAGTCCACGGCTCTGACTCAAAAGAGCGACGTTTGCCAAAAGAAGCTACAAGGTTAACAGTGAATCACTTCACTGTTAATTTGGAAAGATTTCCTATTTTTGCTGCTGTTTTCAGCGTTGAATAAATCCAGCTCCAGCAGCGAATGATGTCTAGCTGCTAAGAATGTAAAGATTCCCCAAAACTACAGTTACGGAAAACCGAGCGAGCTTCCTTTCCGATACATTTTACGAAAAAACAAAAGTAAAACCTTGATTCACTTATTAATTCGTTACTCTTGTGATTTTTCCGGCGGGGCGGCGTAAAGGTTGTGGTTCCTGCGCCTCCTCTCCTCTCTCAAGCAACTAACTCACAACCGGTTGAAACCGGTTCAGACTGGGAGATTCCATCTCGGTTTAGTTTTCAGCCGATGGCGCCGCGTAAAAGTTTGGACCTAGATCCCGCCCACCTGGCGCGCTGATTGGCTGAAACCATGACGGAGACTCCCTTCTCGGAGTCCCATTGGCTCGATGAGCTGTCAGTCCATTTCAATTCGCTCAAGCGCCCACGCGACTTCTCCGCCCGGAGAGAAAAAGAGGGCAGACTCCCATGCAGAGTGGAGTTGTGCACGATTCAGCGCACCAAACTCAAAATCCTCTCATTTAAACGGCATTTTTCTTTATTTATATCATTAATAAGTCAACAGAATCCATTACAACCCAGGCATGCTTCACAAAATCACCAAAACAAGCCCACTTTTACGATCACAACCCGTCGGAGTGAATGTTCTGCTACTTTTTAAGGCGACATACAGCAATGACAGCGACTGTCACATTCAGATAACACTAGAGGGGCTGAACGACACGACGAACCGCAAGCGCCATTCATTTGCCTGTTGCTTGTAAGCTGGTAATTTTCCACCAGCCACGAGTGGGAGTGGTTACGCGATCACCCGGGTTAGAAAGCGACCTCAAGGAGAATCTGGCTCCTCTTGAGTGACTGACAAGCCCTGCAGAGAAAGAGGCGACTGCAAATATATCAGCGTCAGCAGCATCATAGGCAGGACGTGCAGCGACATGCTGGGTGTTTTCTTGCAAATTTAGGAGCTTTTAATGCAAAGAGAGGATGCAAACATGACAGCGTGGTTTTTTTTTCCTCCTTCCTCCTGCGCTGCGGTCACGTGGTGCCGCGCGGTTCTTGATGGAAAAATACTGGGATTTGGTGTGTAGAGGAGAGAGTACACAACCCAATAAAGTCACTCAGAAAGGATTTTTTTTTTTCTCAAGATGACATTTACCCAGCAACACTGTCAACGCTTATTTTTTTGGTCGTGATTTGCGTTTTTTTTCCATACCCAATTAGATGCAATATGTATTTGTGCATGACGTTTTTCCACCTCTATCCAAAAACTAAACCAAAAAAACATGTGGTCACAAACATAGACCCAAATATCTACAATAAGCAGATCAAAGCAGTTAAATTATTTGAATAATTCATTTATAGAAAGAAAAATAAGCATATTTTGTTTGTGACTTTAAGCTTGAAAAATAATTTTGCTATGAATATTACAGACTAATTAAAAAGAATCTTCTAACGCAAATGTTCATTGCTTAAGGAGCTGACAACATGAAAAGTTAGGTGGAAGGAAAACAATTAGGGAAAAAGCTCCCTAAGCAATAATGATCCTAGAGTTTCAGGAAGTTGTATGATGCATTCTGTGATTAGAGTCAATGTTTAATGAGCCTTGTGACAGGTGTATCAACAGCTGTCACACTCTGTTGATAAGCTTTAAAGAGCGGCGTTTTTATGGAGTGTTACTCCTGGAAATGAGAGGCTCGCTGTGTACAGTGTGCTTTTTGCAAGCATATTAATGGAAAGTTGAGTGGAAGGAAAAACGAGAGTTTAGAGGAGATTCACAATAAATCCTAAGTCGTCTCTTCCAATAAATAAGATGCTTTTGCGTTTTATTTGTGAATTAATTTTGGAAATAGCACGGGAGGAACAGAATCTACATATCCTGACACATTTATGGAGATAAATACCTGCCTATATGACCGTTGTATCACTGTTTACTAATTAGCTAGCTTACTAGCCTCATAGTAGCCCATAGTGAATTTATAGTGTTGTTGGAAAGAGAGACATAAGAGTCAACAAGAGTCCATTAATGCAGAAATTCATCCCAAAGGAAACTCAACTACTGAGTGCATATGATCTACATGCAAACACGTTTTGGTAGGTTGAGATTTCTGTATTTTTAAATATAAATTGTTATTGCTCAATGTACATTTTCTAAGACTAGACTTTTATTTTGAAGCAATAGTATGATAATTAATCAAATCTGTAGAAATAAATGTGACAGTTTTTTTGTCCATATTGCGAAGTTCTACTTCCAGCAAGAATTCAAATCTTTTACATTTTAACATGAGGTCTGAATTTAATCCAATAAAATTTTATTCTGTTAGCTTAGAGTAGCGCTAACTTCAAAACTGATGCATTTTCTCTACTTTTAAAGAAATTTAATTGTCTAATATTTTTTTCAATTATGTCTCTTTGGAGTTTTCCAAAACGTTTGCACATTACTAACAGCATTTGAAATCAGCTTGTAGTTTCTAAATTCACCATCTCTCAGTAGTGCAACCTTCAAGGAAGTGCATCTTAAAATTTAACTGATGCTGCCAAGGAGAAGTGAAATGTTTCATCCACACCTTCTCTGCAAGATTGTGATTTTGTTGTTTCACCTGTCATATTCCGCCACCGCCGGTGTGACTGCGTCCTTGGAGCAGACGCAGTCACCCAGCCCATCCCAGACAGTTGGCCTATATATCCCAGAGCCTTTGTTATTAATAAACAAGATTTCAAAGCCTATTATCTTTCCTGAAGAGCCACTGAAGAAGCTGCGACTGGCTGTGTGTTCGTTGCTTTTAACGCCATAGATCCGGCCGGTTCACAGGTCCAGTGCTGGTTCTCTTCTGGATGAAGCCATAAGAGAGATGATGCTGAAGGTAACTTTGAGCACTGAATTCAGCAAGTACGAAAAGCCGAAACACAGAGACAAAACGCTACAACAAAAACCCACAGTGCAACAACAAAATCCCACCATGCAACCAAGAAAAGCCACAACACAACCAAGAAAAGCCACAACGCAACCAAGAAAAGCCACAACGCAACAACAAAAAGCCACAACTCAACAACAAAAAGCCACAACGCAACAACAAAAAGCCACAACGCAACAACAAAAAGCCACAACGCAACCAAGAAAAGCCACAACGCAACCAAGAAAAGCCACAACGGAACCAAGAAAAGCCACAACGCAACAACAAAAAGCCACAACGCAACCACGAAACAACAAAAAGCCACAACGCAACCACGAAACAACAAAAAGCCATAACGCAACAACACAACAACAAAGAGCCACAATGCAACTAAGAAAAGTCACAACACAACCAATAAAAGCCGTAACGCAACAACAAAAAGCCACAACTCAACAACAGAAAGCCACAATGCAACTACGAAAAGCCACAACACAACAAAAAGCCACAACGCAATCAAGAAAATCCACAACAACAAAAAGCCACAACGCAACCAAGAAAAGCCACAACAACAAAAAGCCACAACGCAACCAAGAAAAGCCACAACACAACAAAAAGCCACAACGCAACCAAGAAAAGCCACAACAACAAAAAGCCACAACACAACTAAGAAAACCACAACAACAAAAAGCCACAACACAACTAAGAAAAACCACAATGAATCAACAAATACCACAACACAACAAAAGCCAGAACACTTTAACAAAAGCATTTCTTTGATTGCGGTGGTTCAGCCCATACTGTCGATAAATCTGTGTTGTAGCTCATTGAGCTCCAGCTCCATTTCCTCATAAATCTTCCTAAGAATTAAACTTTTTTCCTTCCACTCAACCTTCCAGTGACATAATTGAACAAATCCACCTCATGGTTTTCCGTCCTCATAGAAGTTTCCAGTTTTTGTCTCCTGGTCAATGTCAAACCAGCATTGATGTGTAGACCCAAACATAACATTTCTGAATTAAAACAAACCCTTTTTTTATTAATCTGTCATATTACAATCTTCTGAAAAAACTGTGAGCCATAAAAATTATACTGCAACATTTACGGATTGAATATCTTTTATTTTATCTTTTGGAATAATTAATTCGACAATATGTGTGTCTATTTTCTGATTCTCAGATGCTATAAAACCTGCAGCAGCAATGAAAACAGACTTTTCTAGTAACAAACAGAGCGCTCCACTTTTCAAGAAAATATCAATCAAGTCGATAAAACGTGTCTAAAGTCCTTCTGAGTATTGAGTGCAAGATAAGATATTTTCATAAGGTTTGCAGGAGGCTTCAGCTTCAGTAACTGTTGTGGTTTATCATTTACATGCCCTGCATGTCCACAGCCTCAAAGACTGATTTTGACTGTGTCATTGGTTATGCAAATAAAGAAGCACGCAGGTTGAAACTGCAGAGTGTTTTTATCATAAACAACTTTACAGAGAAAAGAAATTAATGCATAAACAGTACGATGAAAATCCACAGACCTGCATGTCATTGTGTTATTGTTTTCTGATATTTGCCTCTATTTTCTAAAGAACATTTATGGAACAATGTTTTTCTTAGGGTTAACGGTTCCATTAATGGTTCAAATTTGGATAAGTGTTAATGCACTATTGGGCAGAAGTGGGTGAAGCGCCAAAAACATAGTAGCCTACTCAAGTAAGAGTGACAAAATTTCAACATGTTTTTACTCATGTAAAGGTAAAAAGTAGCAATAAATGATTCAAGTAAGAGTAAAAAGTATTTGGCAAAAAGTCTATTCACATACCAACCAAATTATCAATCATTTAATATTTAAAAATTACATAATTAGACGGACCACAAATTAAAGTAAAGTGGAAATTCTGGTATTTTAGGAACAAAAATGCCAATAATTGATATAAATAACAAAACTATAACTAAATCAGGCAAAATAAATTATTTCCAAATCAGCTTCTTTCAATAAAAAACTCATGAAACTTTGACAGAAGCTGTAGGTTTGTGTCTGGTGAATTTTTGGTTAAAACATGTTTGTTTTTCATTCACTGGGTAGAGAATCCTACTATATGTAGAAGTACTTCATAATAACATTACTCAAGTAAAAGTAAAAGCGTAAAATGAAAAAAGTATTTGGTAAAAAGTCTATTCAAGTACAGAGTACCTGATCAAATTACTAATCACCTAATATTTAAAAATTACATAATGAGACAGACCAAAATATGAAGTTAAAGTAAAGTTAAGTAGAAACTTTGGTATTTTATGGGTGGAAATGACAATAATTAATGTAACACAAAATAACAAAATCAGGCAGGAAATGTTTTCAAAATTAGTTTCTTTCAATAAAAAACTTACGAAACATTAGCAGAAACTGCAGGTGTGTGTTTGTGTCTGGTGGATTTTTGGTTAAAACATTTTTTTTCATTCAGTTGGCAGAAAATCCTACTTGTTTTACTCAAGAAAGAGTAAAAATACTTCATGAGGACAAAAACTATGTTTTCTCACACACACACTACTACAGACTCACACAGGCTAAAATTTCACATACACACTATTAAAGTATCACATCATGTGTGTGAGAGAAAATATATTTTTTGTCCTAAACAGCCCCTCATAAAACTTCATAGTAAAATTACTCAAGTAATTGTAAAAAGTACCAGCTCCATTCAAAGTACATCTTATTAATAAAAAAGTTACTAAAGTAAATGTAACTAGTTATTACCCAACCAGAATGAATGTAAGTCAATGCAATATCTAATTAGGATATAAATACAAAGTCTTAAACAAAACTTTAAATGTTGTAGATATAAACAAGTTTGATGCTAATAAAAAGCTAAATGAACCCATACAAACATAGAAGTATGCGGGTGTTTTTACTTAGAATTAAAGTTTTTACAACTTTATGACACAGCGATGCTGATTTTCTGTAAAAGTAAATGTCATTACAGATGTTTTCCAGCCCTTTTTCTGCCTCTACTTCACACAAATGGACATTTCTCTCAGTGCACTGCTGGAATTTACCATCAAACTTGTGTGAAGTTTGGAAGTGAGTAACTTCAAATCAGGCGCAGGCTGGTTAAATCTTGTTCTTTCTGGTTAGACCTCAGTAGTCCATTTACATATATTCTCATTGCATCACACTGGGGGGCTGACCTTATGAGGTAATCACCAGAAAAAAAAAGAAAGTCGTGCTGGCTCATACTGCTCTTGTCCTGTTGAATGAACGGTCGCCTTGGTATGCAGCAGGAAAAGGAGAAACAAACTGTCTGACTCAAAGTACGGGGTTGTTATTGAGCAATGTAGTCACACAGGATATTCTGGAGAAAAGCGCTCAGCTCACTTGGTTTTACTTCACTGAGTTGTTTGGGTCAGAAGTGGGGAAAAGAGTCTAAATACACCTTTTTATCAGTACTGGTGAAGAACTAATAGCGCCCTCTTCCGCCAGCATTGATTAAAGAGAGTGTTTCATTGTCCTACAGCGCCCTCTGCTGGAAGCACAACAGAAGAGTATTAAAATACTCATGACTTCGTATATTTCTCACAGTTGATAGAAAAGAAATCGTACATTTCCGCCAACAATCTCCGAAATTTTGAGATTAATCTCAGAAATTTTCAAGAAAAACCTCGGAAATTTGTGGGATTGAAAAGTCAAACATGTCTTTCAATAAAAAAAACTATAACAATTTGAGATTAAACTCAGAAATTTTCAAGAAAAACCTCGGACATTTGTGAGATTGAAAAGTCAAACATGAGCATTAAAATACTCACAATAATTGAGTTTTTTTTTTTTAAACTATAACATTTTTTGATTAAACTCAGAAATTTTCAAGAAAACCATAGGATTTTCTGAGCTCCAAAAATTGGAAATTTGCAAGAAAAAAAATCGGAAATTTTGAAATTAACTTAAAAATTAATCATTTCTAATAAACATTTTAAAGGTTGTTGTTTTTTACAGAATTACCAAAAATCAAATCAGCAGGCTGATTGTTATCAAAAAGAAACAAATCTGCCTTAATTCACGGCTCTCTTCTTGTGTTAGCAAAAATAAACTTTGAATAAAAAGCTTGCAGCCATTATCAATTTGCATTAAAATTGACTCTCCTTCATTAAACTGAGGCAAATAATATTGTGTCTGAAGCAAGTTTTGATCAGATGCAGAGAAGAAGACTTCAGAGAATACAAAAATATGCTAGCAGAGGAATTTATTTAGTAAGTGATCAAGGTGAGAGTATTTCTGTCAAGCTAAATAAAGTGACCTACTCTGTGTTTGCAGTTTTCTCTTCCCAGAAAGCTGCAAACACTGTCGTCTCTTCCAGATTCCTCAAACTAAAATATATTTATTTTTTGTCCAACTGCAGCTCACAGTTGAACTGACGATTTATGAACGTCACCAAACAACATATTAAATGTTATTTTAAGAATATATAAATATTTATAAAGGTTATATAATGATTAACTACAACTTGGGTAAAATTGTCATTAAAGAAGAAAATGTCCTGCTAGAAAATGAGGAAATTTTGCATTAATTGTACGAACATTTCTATCAAGTCGGATAAAGAATTTCACCACGTTGATCATGTTTAATTTATTTTCATTTCTATTAATACAAAACTGAGATTTTCTGTATTTTTACAGTATTTCTCCAGAGATATTCAAAGACATATTAAATAACATTTCTCTTGTTGAAAAACTGTATCTCTGTGTAAATGTGTATCTCCTGGTACATTCAGAAGCATTTTTGTTGTTTAAAAACTGAAAATTTCCTTATTTTTACAACATTTCTCAAACATTAACATTTTAGTACATTTACTTTATTTTATGTAGATTTTTTTTACAATCTAGAGGGAAAGAAGGTTATCAAAAAGTAGAAGACAGATTAATTGTTGGAACAAAAGCTTCTGTATCCAAGAGCAAGTAAAGATAAACTACTAAAGGCGTCTGTTGCAGAATCTGTTCTTTTAGGTTTGTGTCCAGTTTTCTGTGAAGGATAAAAACTTTCCGTTCCTGGAGATTATTCTGAAGCTGACAGAAAACAGCTGTTCTCCACCAATATGTTGATAGGAAACATATTTCACTATTCATTGGTCCACAGTTGGCCGCAGGGAGGCGCTGTTGTTTACACTTTTGACTTGGTTCATGTGTTCCAGATAATTTCTACATAAAAAACCTACAGCTTTCTGGTAATTTACGCAAGTAATCAAATTTAAATAAAAACTGCAGGTTTTTATTTAAAGGTTTTTCTAAATAACAACACTGTTCTATTTTTGTTGATTTAATGTCAAATTTAAACTTATTCAGACCCTGAGAGCCACATCATTGAATCCAGCAATTTGGCACTGAATTGTGTTTATTTGTTTGTTTTGATCCGTGTTGTCCATTCGAGCTCCTAAAACAAAAAGCAAATATAAAATATAACAGTCAAAATTTCAATAAAGAGTCTCCTAATTTTAGTTGAAAGTTATCGATTAGTGAGTTAAAAATTAGTTTTCTCTTACATCAAGACGGTCCACCATCTTTCATAACATGAAGGGCAAAATTATTCATAATGCTGAATTTTTTTAAAAACAACATATTTCAGCAATTTTTTATTTGAAAAAATATTTCTTATAACAACTTTAACAACTGTTAAAAATCGTTTAACAATTGTTAAAATTGTTTAACATTTTTTTTACAATTGTAACTATTTTTAAATGGTTCCGCTTAAGAATGACCAGTGGCGCCCTCTGCTGGATGGCGGGCAAACTACAAAATTGAAACAGGTCTGAGGTGCATGCAACTTTTGTAAAAAATAGATTTTTAAGTATTTGTTTACACTACCACTATGTCGTGATAATTTGCTATGAGACAGATGGATCTCTTTCATTTCCTCCCTGAGCCAAATGCACAACTCCAGACCAAAAACAACCAATCAGAGCAAGGAGGCGGGGCTTAACACTGTCAGTCAGTCTCATGTATGCGCTGCTAAATGGGAGAAACAACAGAGTTGCAGCAAAACCGTGTATTCGCCGGTGAGCTAGCTGCAGGGTAGCAGAGGAGGGGATGAGCAACACCACACTGAGGGGTGATTGACAGCAGAAAGACCCTCCTTGCTCTGAAACAACCAATCAAATCAAAGCCAGGAATTTGATATTTACTGTTATGACATAGTTCAATAACATTTTTTACTGCAACTTTAATCGTTTAGAACAAATTTTAATCTAATTAATCCACAATCGTGAATTAACTAATCCTTGTAGGAAATAAACTTCTTTTGTTATTCCCTCCCTTTTAGATTCATTTATCCCTCTTTTTTTCAGTAGCAACTACGAAAGTCTAATTCTTATGGAAGCCCATTTCCGCCATGAAAAAAAAGCTAAACAGGAAGTCATAATTTCGACTTTCAAAGTCATGATTTCGACTTTCAAAGTCATAATTATGAGATTTAAAGTCATAATTTCGACTTTCAAAGTCATAATT
>CAEGAF010030384.1:0-135125 GCA_903067075.1 Micropoecilia bifurca | reverse complement strand
CCTAAGCTGATCGCAGAGGAGGATGTGGACTTCCTGCCAGACATCAACTGGACTCTTCCTGAGGACAAAGAAAAAGTTTGGATATTTTTGTTATTCTGATATTTTTAAAATATCAGAATTTTACAGTTGAGTAAGGCTCCCTTCTAACTTGATTAAACTTTGTTTCAATGTACATTTGATCCCTGAGAGGCCAAAGAAAATAAAGTGTCCTAAGTGTTGATCCCTGAGGGACACCACATGTTTTTGACACGGCTATAACTACACTGGAGACATGTCCCTGTACAAGTGGCAATTTATTGCTAAAGGAAACTGTTTTATAACAATTATTATTAATATCAGTATATATATATAAAATATCTAATTCAGATTTTGTTATATAGAAGAAACGGTTGAAATTCTGTGTTTGTCTGTTACAGATGGCGGGTCGTCGAGCTTCCAGTGACACTGAGGAGGTAAGAAGGACAGAGTTTCCATCACTGTTGTTGTTTCAGCTGCTTCTTTACCGTTTGTTACTTTAAGCCATTATTTCTAAATCCCTTAAAATAACACATACAGCAAACTAATAGATGTTTATGCTATATGCGTTTGTCAGATATTCTCAGGGTGTCCATGTGAAAGACCTTGGAAACTAGAAGTGAATAAATTTATTTACATGTTAAGTCATTAAAAATGATGTCAGCGCCGGATTTAAACACTTATTTTAGATTTATTCGTATTTCATATGGTGCTCATCGTCCTCAACAAGACATCAGCATCTTGTTTAGGCGATAGAGCCATAAAATCCTGGAAGCTGCTGCTTAGATATGCAGCATTTTGCAATTTTACAGAAGAAATATGGAGTCAACACTTTGAAATGATAAACTCACCTTCAGATGAACAATGTGATGCTGTGAGACCTCAGATGGATCCAGCTGCACATTGTCCACGGAGGCCAGTGACTAAATAACTCTGTTCTTTGAGAGGGGGGTGGGTGAGTGTTTCCATGCTTCCAAGTGCTTTGACACAAACCACCTCAACCTGGCACAAAACCTTTTTTTATCGAAAATCAGGTTTTTTCCAAATTTTAGTATTTCCATTAAGCAAATTTATTTCAATGATTCCAATTTCTGTGTTTTACTGACGAATTGATCTTCCTGGTTTGCCACCAAATGAAGTCAGATGGCCCAGGCATCCCCCAGGTCATGGAGCCATTAATCTCCATGCTCAGTACTTATGGATATTTCTGGTTTAGCTCAGATTTTTTTTAAACAGAAGCAATGATTGCTGAAAATGCTGGGACTTGAATTTTATGTTTCTCTGTTGCAGATGGATTTATATAACTATGATGATATTGTCCTGCCTCCTGTTCCTCCTGGGGTAACAATGAGTTTCCATTATTATTGTTGTTCTTTACAGTTTGTTACTTTAGACTAATATTTCTAGTTTTCTGGCCAAAAACTACAATCCCTGATATTTAAAAAGCATGACTGATTTTGGCCTGTACTGATTTGTTTCTGTTGCTAAGTCGGCAACAATTGGCTGAGCATTATTAAATGCGGCTCTTTCTCAGATCCTTGTGGTGGTAGAAAAGATTGGTGGATAAGATCAGCTTCACATGCATGCATTGACCAATTGCCCATCACCAAAAATTAAACAAATCAGGCCAATTAACCTGCATACCCCTTTGTCTCTCTCCTCCATATAGAAAGGAGTTCCAATCCCCCAAAGATTGCAGGAATCAAACTAGAAACCCCCCCAAAAATCACAGCAATCTGAGTCCAGACTTAATCTAATTGAACGTCTCTGAAGATCTCTGAAAATGGCTGCACAGACGTTTTCCCATCCAACCTGATGGCGCTTGAGAAACACTGGTTGTTGTCACTGACAGATTGATCGTCCTGATTTCTGATCCACTCATTCCTCAGGCCATGGAGACATTAATCTCCCTGCAACAGGATCTTTCTGATTTATCTCTGATAAATAATCAGATATAATCAGATATAAATCTTTCTGATTTGTATCTGTTTTATTTTTTTTAATAGAAGAAACAACTGTTTCTTATTTAAATACTGGAACTTGAATGTTATGTTTCTCTGTTACAGATGGATGTATATTACTCTGATGTGGAAGGAGTAGTTATTGTTGAGGTAACAAGGAGTTTCAGTCACTGTTGTTGTTTCAGCTACTTATTTGCAGTTTGTTTCTATAGGCTGTTATTTTTCAGTCCCCTAAAGGTCACAACAGCAAACCAACAGATAGTATTTGTGGTTTTGTTGTGACAAACTCTCAGAATATCTCAGACTGACTGCTTTTATAAAAACACTGGGACTTGAATGTTTTGTTTCTATGTTACAGGTGGACTGTGCCGAGGGAGACGATGAGGTTGATCATCCTGGGGTAACAAAGAATTTCCATTAATGTGGTTTTAGCTACTGATTAACGGTTTGTTACTGTAGGCCATTATTTCTCCCTTAAAGGCACATGCAGCAAATCAACAAGTATTTACACTTTGTTTCACAGTTTTTTTCTGGAAAAAAATCTTTCCCAAAGTTGAATGCATTTTCTCCACAGGGTCCAAACCCAGGTCTGTGTAGATAAATATGTTTGATGCTTTAGTGCCAGCAATCCAATGAACACAGATCTAAGGACCGGGAAGCCATTGGAGCCTTGATATCAGATAGGATTGTTAATTAAACTATGGCCCCTTTCCTGTCTCCTACACGGAAAAGGGAGTTTCAATCCCAAAACTTAGCAAGAAATATGTAAATGTAAAATTAAACTGAGAAAAAGCCGGTCTCTTTTTGCCACCATTGCAGTTATTTAAATAAATATATTTTCTGAACATATGATGCTGGCTTTCTGTTCAGTCTGGTAAATAAATTGCTGCTGCACTTGGAGGCTCTAGGGAAAATATTGTTTTACATAGAAGAAATGATTGATAAATACTGGGACCTGAATTTTGTGGTCGTTTTACAGATGAGGCCAGACAAACAGAAGCAGAAGTGGAAGAGGATCTTCAAGCTGCAGGAGGCCGTAAGAAGTTTGCTCCGTTGTTTAAATCGGTTCAAAGCTCAGGGAACAAACCTCTTTTATGAATCATTTAAAAAGATCTTCATCTATATTTTATATTACATTTTATGCTCTTCTGGTGCAAAATGGGTCCTATAAACCTAATGTCACCTCAACATTTGTTACATATTGTTATTAAATATAAATTATCTAAATTTGATTGTGTGCTTTCACACCAACCATGTTGGAAAACCTTTATATTGACTATAAGTGGTAGGATTTTATTGTAACATCACTATAGACAGTGATGTCATTAACGCGTTACTTTGTTACCATGTTTTTCAATAACGAGGAATCGTAACGTTTTGCTGTTTCAAATCCAGTAATCAGATTAAATTTACGTATCCTTATTCTCTCTACAGTTCTGGCTCTTCTTGTCCATAATCTCACTAGGCTGATTCTTAACACTGACCTTCTTATTGTAACATCAGGACTTGTGTTAATCTTCTGTGTGCTGCAGGAAGGATGCTGGAAGGTCAATTTAGAGCTGTTGGCACATATGAATGACAATAAGGATGTGTTTCTTAACATGCTCCGGAAGTATATAGGTAATTAATCTCTGGGTGAGCGTTCACATTACACTATGTTTGTAAAAGCACCACACTCTTTACGTTTATTTTATTTTTTTATGTAAGAGTTGTTAACATTAAGACATTCATTAATCTAATTTTTACTATTTATCCTCTGGATAAAGATTAAAATAAAGCTGGTGGTTTTAATCTCAGTCGTCTAGGTTTGTTTGACTGCAGTGTTGAAACTGAACAACATGTTTATGTTAAAGATGCAGAGATCAACCCAGGCATGGTGAGGCTGGTGATGACTCTGCTGGTTCTGCAGCTGATGAGGGAGGAGCAGCTGGAGGAAGGAAAACTGCTGCAGAGTCTGTTTCACCTGATGGAGCCGACCGGGTCCAGGTCAGTGAGTGAGTCGGTGTCACACAGCACAATTAAAACATGGGGATGTTTTCTCATATTTAAATAGTTTTGGGTGCCACACCAACCAGGAGAGGTTGATCGGCTAAGGCTGTTCCTTTCCCTACATTTGGGAAGAGCATATTTACAGATGTTTTTTTTGTTTTTTACTTAAATGCAAAATGCATATGTTTTTGGCTTAAACATGTGAATGTTTCTTCCAGGTCGGTATTCCTGACTGATTAACCTGAATGTTTTCCCCCTGCAGGTCTGAGCGCTGGCATCAGGTGAAGAAGGCAGTGGACTGGGTGCGCTGGGCCGACCGGCAGTATCCGTACGCCTGCAGGCAGCTGGAGCTCGGGTCAAGCTGGGAGCCTTCCATTCGCCAGCTTCTGAGCCTCATCACTGCGCCGCCTGCAGCTGAACGTTAAGTTCAGCAGGAGACCGTCCTCCTCCCTTTGTGAGGAGGAGGGTCTGAGTCCAGGTGAATGTGGGAAGGAAAAACAAACAGCCTGGCAGGCATGTAACCCTGAATAAGACGACCTCATGGCTGGAGATTCACAGAGAAGTTGCTGCAGTGTTTCCTGAGAGTTATATAACCATCAGCATGTTTTTCCCCATTGCTTTTTATCTGCTTCACTTGCTGTTGTGCAAAGAGCTGTGAAGATCCTGCACTGAATATTCTCTTTAAATGACACGAAGAAACATTAAGACAGGAAAGGAAATCTTCACATTTCATCCCCATAACCTATACAAAATTAATCAAATTACACTCACACAAATAAAATGACAAAACTTTTAAAAACCATATATTGTAATTGTGCTTTTTTCTTAAAAACTAATGAGGATAGACTAAATTTTGTTTGGGATTTTAGTTGAGAACGTGAGATCATCCCATTTCTTTCTTCATATTTTAACATTTTGGTTTAACAGTAACAATACATGAAATTACCTGTAAAATTAGTCACATAAAGTAACATCTAGTCCTAACCCATAGAATCGGACTTCAGTAAGATCAACAGGGTTGTGTTTTTATGTTGTACTTTGCTTTACATATATAAAAAAGCAAAAATAATCTTTACCTATTTGCAGTAACAGTCAATGTAAAGCAACATTTTTCGCTATCTTTGGCAATAACCTTTATTCATATATCAAAATTATCCAAGGTTGTTTGTCTTTAAACCTGTGTTCCTCATGTTGGCAATGGGTTTTTGAATTTTTCTTTTAAATTACGTTTGGGTGATGATGTTGATGATGATCTGAGACTAGAATTGACAAACCCAAAGTTCTGATCATGTATTTGTTTTAATCACCTTACCTTGTCATTTTTAATGAACCTATGCAAATTAACTGTTAAGGTACACAATCCAGATATTGAAGCAACCAATGCCAATATAAAACGGTTATAGATGGGCATCTTTAATTAACTTAACATATTTGTGCACTAAAATTCCTAAAGGTTCCCGTCATCTAAACAGGCTCAAAGTGAGCAGATATATCCAAATACTGCCTTGAAACTTGATTTTATTTTAGAGCTAGATAAATAGTTTCAACAGAAACAGTAATGCTCAAGAAATCATTTTAAAGCCAACAATTGCTACTTCATTAATGCTTTCATTCTTTGCCATGAACAAGAAAATAAAGCCATGGGGTTGTGAGCATGCAAATGGTCATGGCTAAAAAAAGTTGTTATATTATGGTTCATGGTAGAAAGACACAAAGTACAGTATGTGTCTTATGTTACAAATTAAAAAGCGGTCAGACTATGAATGATGGTAAAAAGCCATCATTCTACATTGAATCATGGTAAAAAAAAATCATACTATTGGTTGTGGTAAATAGTTTATAATCTGTTCTCTGCTGCCTTCATGTCCCTAAAAAGGACAACCAAACAAATACTTTGAAATTATTTAGTTTTACTTATTTATCATTTACTTCTAACATAGCAATCAATTAATTATATTTTTATGTCTTATTTACTTTCCATAACATTTTACAGCCTTTTACGTTATTAATGTGTTGCCCTGCGACCGACTGGCGCCTGTCCAGGTGACCCGCCTCTCACCCAGAACGTCAGCTGGAGAGAGACCAGCACCTCCTGACCTCACTAAGGGACAAGGGTGATAGAAAATGGGTGGATGGATTATGTTACTACTGGTGCTGCAGAGAACAATAAAGGACCAAATAACAGGCAGAGACATCCTGTAGTGCTGATGATCATGCTTTATTAAATCAATAATTGCAGAAAAACTCAAGGAGGCTGCAAAACACTGAAAGCTACAGCTAACTTCAATCCAACAAAGTGCAGGATGACACCAAAGGACACGATGCCACCAGGCATCGTTTGTGGCTGCTTGTCGTCTCATTGGCGCCACCCTGTGGACCGACGGGTGAACCTCTACAAACTAACACACAAGCACACTGCAGACCTCCGAGAGGCAGCTCTGCCTCTGGAAACAAGCGCCGGCTGGACTCTGGCCAGATTGATGGAACGACGGAAGAGTCTTGAGTCGACGGTCGTTTTCCAGAATCAGAGCACAAAACAAAAAGAAACACTTTGGACTCAGGCAGTGCAGGCCGCTCGCACTGTGAGCCTGTCATAGAAATGGCAGAATGACTTAATCAGTCGGCGCACGAGGTCCAGTCGTCCTGCTTGCATGAGGGTAGATGCAAACAGCACTCAGGATCTCATGCCCCTGTTACAAACTAAAGCGCCGCTCCCTTCGCAGCGGCGCGCTCAAAGTTTTGTCTCCGGTTCATAACATCAACAGGGAGCCTCTCTACCTGTTGAGGCAAACTTAAAGACTTCAACTTATCGTTGAGGCACAGAGTTTAGTTTCCCAGTTTAGCAGGGTATTCGTTCCTACGGAAACTTTCTCCTGTTAAACTATATTTAGTTTCTTTAAGTTTCAGTTAATATTGTCATAAATAACAATGCATACATTTCTCATAACCGGTAAACTCGGCTATATACATTATGTACATGTCAAAGAAAAATGGATCAAACATCCTAAGTCATAGTTATCCAATATGGCACATTTTACAACTTTAGACTTGAGTCTAGTTTGGCATAAATTAACGTCAGGTTTGGTACAAAAATAGTTCCTATTTACAAGAATATTCCAGATCCTTATCAAGTAGACTACTGTGTTTCATCAATAAATAAAGTCATGAAAGAAGGGAAAAAGGGACATTTGTAATATAAAATTTTTTTTTTACACCGATCGGATGCTGATGTGAACGGTTGCAGAGTCCGATCCGAGCTCATTGGACAGTCTGAGGGTGTAGGCGCCGGCGTCCTCCTCCTTCACCCCGGTGATGATGAGGGTGGTCAGGTCCTCCGTGGTCTCGATGTGGAATCGTCCACCCGTGGACACGTTGATGGTCTTGCCTGAGCGGGACCACTCTATGTGCTTGGTGTCGCCGGAGAACGCACAAGCGACTGTCAGGACTTTGCCAGGTTCGATGCTGATGTCCTCTGGCAAAGCTTCGATTCTCGGAGCAGAACCTGAAAGCAGCAGAGTAATTTAAACTTAACAAGACAGTTACATGAAGATAAAAATAAATTCAGATATTTAAATACTTTTAAATTAGACATATTATGCTTTATTGAACAAGTTAAGATGTACTGAACATCTTAACTTGTTGATTAAGATGATTTTTGCATAAAAATAATTCTCAGATCATGAGATTTTTTAAGGCGACATAAAAAATCCAAATAATCTGCTGCTGGTCATGACCCCCAAACTCAATGTTTTCACTTACATATGAAAATGGCTGTAAATTTGTAATTATTCAACTGTACATCTTTGAAAAGCAGAAGTGGCGCCTCCTGGACAACCAACAAGAATCCAGCAAGTGGTTTCTGGATGGTAAGTCAACAACAAAAGTTTTCTCTTTTCCAGCAGCCATTATACAGCACATTAGAACAGCTAAATAATGTGCTGGAGCCTCGCCTGGATTGCTAGTTGAAACAGTTTGGGCTTGGCTGTGGCTGCTGAGTATCTAACAGAGGTTTTTCTTCAAATGGCTCATTTTCCAGACACCAAAAAATATTAACTTATTGGCAAAAACAGAGGGTGTTTTGTTTTGTTTGGTATGTTTTTTTTAATGTAGTAGCGATGAAAATGGAAGCAAAACAATTTGCAAAATGTGAATTTTGCATAACAGATTTCCTTCAAGCAGTTGAGAAAAGCTGATATGATGTCTTGGTTTTGTACAGCACTCTTAAATTAATCCACAACACTGAAAAAAACCAGAAAAACCAAAAGAAACACGGTAAGATATCAAGAACTCTGGACCAAATTTGATAACATCATAGATTTTTATGCATCATTTTTGGAGTCATTAGTTTTAAAAGCAAAATCTGACGCTCTTAGCCTTCAAGATCCAAGACAGTGCACTTATTTGAGTGTAATAAAAAATCATTTTACTTCATTAAACCTTTTCAAGTAAAGTTTCATAGAATTAACCTTCATTCTGAAGGAGATACGAATGATCAAAAGACCATTTATCTCTCATTTGGGCCACTAAGGTGTCTTGAGAGGTTAATGTCAGATATGGCTTTTGATATGGTGTAAGTAAATTTCTTGGTTTTAATTGAATCAGAAATGCAAAAACACTTGATTTGCTGAACAATCTTAGCACTTTTGTCAGTGAGATTCTGAAGAAATGACTGACTTAGCAGCTAAAGACTAACAAAGGTTGAAATCTCATACCCATTGCTCTCATTGAGGTTCCCTCCATGTGGGATGTCATTTCTGTGAGACTGCTGGAGCTCATGGCGTACGTCTCAGATGCCATGGAGGACATGCTGGACATTGACATTGTCTCAAACTTCATCTCAGCTGCCATGCTGCTGAAGGAGCTGGACTCCATCATGGATGACATCATTGTCTGGTGGGCAGAGGAGGAAAAGGCCGAAGACTCCTCCATCGTGTGGATTTCTTTCTTTGTCATCATGGACGAGGCCTTTGATGACTCCTGGTGACTCACCATCATTGACCCTGTTGAAAATTAGTTGGAACATGAAACACAGAAACCTCATCAATCATTTCTAAATTAACATTCTGAACAAAAAAATCTTTCACTGGAGGAAGATCTCACCTTTAAGCGCTACTTGCTGCTCTCGGTAAGCTGTGACTTTCTTATATATGGACTGAAACACCTGACCAGTGAAGGAGAAGGAGGATTTGGACACTCCTCCGTCTGAGGTCATCTCACAGGTGTACTCTCCCTGGTCACTCTCTGCCAGCTCATGAATCAGAAGACTGCAGGATCCTTCAGAGTAGTGCATCTCAAAGCGGCTGCTCTGTGAAAGCCTCCTGCCGCTAACGTACCAAACCACATCCCTGACGCTGCTTTCACAGACGCAGGACATCTTGACTGAACCCTCGCAAGCCTCAGCTGTCAGCTGGCTGAGGACTTTGGGAGGTTTTGGGGTCGGGGATTTCACAGTGGGAGGAGACACAACCCTCTTGGGGGACATAATTGGAGGAGGTGATTTTACCCTCGGAGGTGATTTGATTCCCTCAGGCTCAGGTGACTTCAATCCCCTTGGAGATTTGATACCTGGAGGTTCTGGAGACTTGATGCCTCTTGGTGTTTTGATTCCTGCGGGTTCTGGTGACTTGAGACCTCTTGGTGTTTTGATACCTGCAGGCTCTGGTGATTTAACACCACGGGGCGATTTTGCCTCTTCAGGTTCTGGTGACTTCACACCTCCAGGGGTTTTGGCTGGTGTTGGTGACTTTAGTCGGGGTTCCGGAGATTTTAGCCCACGTGGTGACTTGATTCCTTCTGGTTCAGGAGATTTTACACCAGGAGTTGGTGATTTTAAGCTGCGTGCTGGAGAGGGTGCTGATGGCTCCGGAGATTTGATGCTCTTGAAAGATTTTGCTTCCTCTGGTTCAGGAGACTTTACACTTGGTGTGGGTGACTTAACTTCAGGGGCAGGAGATGCTACAGTTGGTGACTTTACGCTTGGCTCTGGTGACTTTATACTAGGTGCTGAGGAAGGAGCAGGGGATGCTGCTGAGGGCTCAGGTGACTTAACACTGGGTGCTGGTGACTTGGCAGGTGGCTCAGTGGTTTTGACAGCTTTGATTTCCTCCTTAGGAGGTGGCCTGCGGATTGTCAGAGTGAAATGAGCCTCCTGTCTTCCTGCTGAGTTCTCAACCACCACAGTGTAACTGCCCTCATCAGACGTGGTCACAGATGAAATCTCTAGGCTGGACTTGTACTGAGTTGTGGTGACATGGATACGAAGAGATGATACGATTGTTTTGCTCTCGTGTTTCCATGTCACAGTTGGTGCAGGTTCCCCATCGATGTCACAAGAGAACCGGGCTGTTTCTCCCTCTGCAACAGTCACAGACTGTGGCTTGGTGAGGATTTTGGCAGGAAGAGAAGGTTTTTCCTTGGGCAACGAAAGTTGCTCAGGAGCAGAAGCAGTAGAGGTTGTTTTCAGTTTATCTTCAGATGTTGCATGCTTTCCAGTTAAAGAAAACTTCTCTGAAGAATATGAGGAACTAGAAGAAAGATATTCAGTGGAGGCAAACTTGATAGATGAGTCATACCTCTCAGCAGAGGAGAATCGCTCTCCAGAAGAGAATCTCTCGGCCGAGGCACCAATTCTTTCCCGTGTGACAACTTCACGTGTTTCTGTTAGCTTTGACTTGCTCTCCTCCACCTCCAGGTAGGTTTGCGAGGTGTAGCCAGACTTAAAGTGCGTGGTGTGATAGTGATCAATGCGTGCGACTTCAGGGACAAATGCTTTAGGAGCGTCTTCATCCTTGCGGCGGGAGGAGAATGTAGTGTATCCACCTCCTGACACCTCCAGGGTGGCGTAGTCAGATGCCTCACCCTTTGAATTGGAGCACACACAGCGGTATGTGCCACTGTCTTCTTCTTGGCAGTCCAGGATAGTGATGGTCAGAACGCCACTCATGTTTGTGAAGATGTATTTCTCACCATGTTCAGAGATTTCCGCTCCATTGTGGAACCATGCAACTTCAGCATCTGGTTTTGCTTGGATGTTCAGGGTGAATTTTGTGTCCTGACCAGTTGGGATGCGATGAGAGCGCATCCTGACAGTTACACGAGGAGCGTGATCAAGGCTGAAAGGTGCTTGACTCACAACCTGGTATTTCCTCTCAGACTTCAGAGCAGCTTTCCTGGCTTCATAACGGGACATGATGTCAAAGCGTGCCGACCGCTCAAACCTAGAGGAGGAGCGGGAAGACCTCTCCACTGACCTAATAGGACTGGGAGAACGAGGACGGGTCCTCTCTGGAGTAGGGGATCTCCTCACCACAATCTCTCCCTCTGTTTCCACAGGTCTAGCATGTGGTGGTCGGATTAGCTCTGAGACTGGTCGCATCAGCTCAATGTAGGTAGGAGACAGTGACCTTCTCCTTCTTGTGTACTGAGAAATGGTACGTTTCTTCTTTGTCTCAACCTCAGCGGCCTCATGTCTGACTTCCTGCCTCCTTTCCTCATGTTCAACAACACGTCGTTGAACTCGGATGGGGCTACCACGAGGAGATGCAGAAAAGCCGAGCTCAAGTTCATCTTCCAGCATCATTGTCTCCTCCTCAGCTCTCTTCCTTGTCAGGTAGTCATCCACAGGCATCAGCAGCTCTTCATCACTGAGATCTCCCAGAGACCTCCTCCTGGATCTAAAGGAGACTTCGGACTCAGGAGATGGTGAACGTCGGGCAGGTCTAACAGTCTCCAAATCATCCATTGTCAATTTGGGAATGCGCCATCTTGGTCTGTATTGGTCAGTGATTCTGGGGAGGGGCATCACGTAGAACTGCTCCCACCTGGACAGACGAATACGTCTCTGCCTCTTTTGCACAATCCTTTCTGTTTTCTCTGATACCTCATACTGATCTCGTATCTTGCGATACCACTTCATGTCAGACAGCGGTACAAACTGCTTAATGGCTTTGTCTTCATCCAGAGCTTTAGGATCATGAACCACAGGCTCAGGAATTTCATAGGGCATGAAAATCCTTCTCTCTTCCTCTAGCTTCTTGGTCTCTGTCTTCTCCTCGGTGATGTCAAATTCGCCTTCAATGTTCTTGGTGCTTACTGCGGGTTTGTAGATCTCTGCAGCAAATTTGAGGGCCTCCTGTGCTGTTGGGTTTAGAGGTACAAGTTCCTCAGTAGCTGCAATGTGCTGAGCCATTTTGTTGGTCTTCTCTATTTGTTTCTGTACATGTCTGAGTTTCTCCTCTTCACTCTTGTACTCTCTTCTAGTGTAAGTGAGACGGTCCACCTTCAGAGTGGCCTGGCAGCTTGCAGAGCCAGCAGAGTTGGTTGCTGTGACTTTGTACACTCCATCATCCTCAAGCAGAGTCTCCCTGATGTGAAGGACATGATAATCAATGTCCTGTTCTATGACAACAACTTTGGGACCAAACTGTAGAGGAAGGCCGTCTTTTTCCCATTTAAGAGAAGGAGTGGGAACTCCTGACACCCTGAGTTCAAAGCGGACACTGTCTCCCTCTGTGCACTCAACATTAGCCAGGAGACGTTTGAACATGGGCCTCATTGTGTCCTCAAGCACAGGATGAGGTATCACAGTGAGACGAGCCTTGCAGCTGTCTTCTCCAAACCTGTTGTGGGCCATGACTGTGTATTCAGCATCATCACCAATGTCAAGGTTGTGAATCATGAGTTGATACAGGCCCTTATCACTTGTGAAGGTGTACTTCCTGTCATCTTCTTTGATTTGTTCTCCATTTTTAAGCCAGGTTACATGAGGCTCTGGGTGCACAGTGATGGTGACACCAAAGCGCACATCCTCACCGATATATGCTGTGCGGTTGTAGAGTGGCAAAGTGAACTCAGGCGGTCTCTGGAGAAGTTTAGTTTTGTCAACCCTCCTCCTCAGCTTCCTGATGGTGCGGCTCATGTAGTGCTCTCTGATGGTCCTCACAGTTTCTACAAAGAGTTCTCCATAGGCACTGTCCTCTCCATCATCACTCACCACCTTGCATCTGTAGACACCATCGTCTGACTCTTCAATGTCCTTCACGTAAATACTGGCAAAGCCGTTGCTGTAGGAAATCTCATACTTGGGGCTTGGATGTAACTGACGGTTACCTAAGTACCATGTTACCTGAGTGCTCTTGTCAAAGTTCACAATACTACAGGTAAATCTGACATGGCCACCTTCCTCAGCTGAGGCATGCATGACAGGCCCAGCACGCAAGCCATGGTACTCGGTTCCAATCTTAACTTTACCAACTTCCAGACCTCGCTGGTTTCTGAAGGCACCTCCAAACGCCACACGAGCCGCTGAAACTATGGTATCAGTCTTCTTTACTAGTGACTGATAGTATCTTCTGTGTCTCAGTGTCTTGATGATCTTGTTGCTGACATGCTCAATCTTCATCTTGAGCCATGGATGTTCCAGAGCTTCATGAGCAGTCATACGGAGCTTCCTGTCCTTGACTAGAAGTCTATCTATAAAGTCCATTGCCTCTAAGCTGATGTCCTTGAATGCTTCCCTGTCAAAGACGTACTCACAGTTTGAGATGTTCTCAATCATCTTTGTCATAGACTCAGCGGCAAATGGATTAAGGCCGCTGAGTAGAACATATGCCAAAACACCAATAGACCACATATCAGTGGCTGTTGTGACCAGATCATGGCGGTGAACCTCCGGGGCATAATACTCTGGAGCTGAAAACGGCATTCTGATGTTTTCTCCAGGAACCAACAGTCGAGACTGTCCCATTTCAATCATTTTTATATTGAGACTTCTCCTTGTGGTGTAAACAATGTTATCTGGGCGGATATCAAAGTGGCCAAACTTTTGGCTGTGTAAGAACTTGACAGCAGAGCAAACCTGTCTCAGGTAGCGGACAATCTCCTGTTCCGTGAGCTCAAAGTTGCAGGTACCCAGCCGCTCAAAGATATCAACTCCAGAGATGAATTCAAAGATCAGGATAATCTCCTCCATGCTTTCAAAGTATTCATGAAGGTAGATTATATTCTTATGTCTTGCAACATTAAGAGCCTCTATTTCCCTGAGGACTAACTCGCGATCGGTTCCTTTCACTTTGATGAACTTGGCCATGAAAGTCTTCTTAGTGGCAATCTCCACACAGCGATGGACCACTCCAAACTGGGAGCGAGCAAGCTCCTCTGAGATGATGTATTTGGAAGACAGCTCCTTCACCTTGTAGAACACAGCTTCCTCCTTGGTGATCTCTCTGTCTTCATCCACTTCCTCGTCATAGTTCCTGATCACAGATTTGTCTTCCTTGATGGTAATGGGCTCAGTTGGAGCAGATGGGAGGCTGACACCAAACTGGTTCTCTGCAATAACACGGAACTGATATTTGGTCTTTCCAAATATGTTGATGATTGTGATACTGCAGTCTGTTGTATGACCAGCACGAATCCACCTATCGGCAGTGGTTGGGCACTTCTCTACAATGTAGTTAATAATCTCACTGCCACCATCACTGGCAGGAGGCTCCCAGGTCAGTGTGATAGAGTCCCGTGCAATGTCGCTGACCACAAGTCCCTTTGGAGCATCAGGGATGTCAGCCACATTCACCTCGATAGTTTGCTTGTCTGATCCGAATCTGTTCTTTGCAGTAATGGCATAATAGCCAGTATCCTTCCTCTGAACTCCCTTCAGGAACACCAGAGAGGTGAAGGATCTTGTGGTGATAACTTGATGATAAGCAGAGCTTGAGAGGACCTCCTGACCCTTCTGCCAAGTGACCGCTGGCTCAGGCTTTCCTGAGATGGGGATCTTGATGGTGACATGATCACCACGCACAGCTTGTACAGCTCCCATTCCCTGGAGCTCTTTAGGCAGGTATATTTTTGCAGGAACTGAAATGAAAGAATCAGAAAATTACATTTCACTAGAATGTAAAAAAAATAAGATTACTTAGAATATAACCTAATGCAGATGTTTGGCATAAATACCTTCCACCTCCAGGTTGGCTGTTGTAGAGATAGATCCTGATGGGTTAGTTGCTCTGACTTGGTACACAGAGGCATCGTTCTCATCAGCTGTAGTGATGACCAGCTGATAATAGCCGCCCTTGAACTCAAGGACTTTTATTTTTGTTCCATCTGCCAGGATCTCCTTGCCACTGCGATACCATTTGACAACAGGCTTTGGATGGCCCACAACCTTGTTATAGGGAAAGATAATCAGAGTAAATTAACCCGCTGAAGAAAAATCAAGAATAGGAAATGACATAAAAAAGTTCTTCTAGTTTCTAAATACCTTAGTGACAAAGGTGGCATTGCTATGGTATTTGACAGTCATGTCTCTGATCTCCTCTCTGAATGCAGGAGCACGAGGAGCCTGTTCAGACTTGGGAATGACCGGCAGAGAGATCTCAGACCAGTCGCTCTCACCGCCGATGTTCTGGCATTTCACACGGAACTCGTACTCAAAGCCCTCAATCAAGCCAGTGACTTCATAGTTGGTCTCCGTAAATGTCTTTGTTGTTACAGACATCCATTTGTTCTGCTTCTTCTCGCGTTTCTCAAGGAAGTAGCTAGTGATTTTTGCTCCTCCATCGCTAGTTGGAGGCTTCCAGCAAACAACACAAGAGTCTTTGGTAAAACTGATAATGAACGGCTGCTGTGGGATTCCAGGTTTATCTGTGAGAAAAACAACACAGGGCTGTTATTCTGTCTTTGTGCTAACTAGAACTCAAGGCAGAACATTAAATTTATGGGGGTTACCATATGGAGTCTTGATGAGGACCACTGATGGAATCTCCAGAGGCTCACTGACACCATACTGGTTCTGTGCTGAGACTCTGAAGTAGTATCCAGAGCCCTCAATCAGGTTGGGGACACGGCAGGTGGTGCCAGAGACAGAGGAGGACACCAGGTGCCACTGCTCACCCTCTTTGGCTTCGCGTTTCTCTACAATGTAGTTGGTGATTACAGACCCTCCATCATCACTAGGAACCTTCCAGCTGATCACAACTGAGTTCCTGAGCAGGGATTCAACAACAACGGGACCCTCAGGGATGCAAGGTTTGTCTGGGGAAGAAACAGTAAAGTGACATCAGGAACGGCTCATGGTGTTAATGTATAAAAAAAAACTGTCAGGTAATAATCAAAGCATCCAAATATTCTTTGTTCATTTGAATTTGAATTTAAAAATATTTTTAGTTACTTTATGTATGTATGCCAATACCTTGGATTTCAACACGCAGAGAGGTGTCAACAGTTCCATACACATTGCTGAGCTGAACCTTGTAGCGACCAGCGTTGGTTTTTCGTTGGGCATTCCTCACAACAAGGTGAGTGTAGCTTTCTGTGTTTTCAATGATCACATTCTCAGATGAATTTAGAGGTTTCTTGCCGTAGAACCACATGATCTGGGGGATTGGGCGACCAATGTAGACAACATGGAGCCGGAGGCTGGTACCAGCCCCAGCATAGTACTTTTCTTTCAGAGGGAAGCCAGGGTGGAATTGGGGAGCTGCCTGCAAGCGTAGTTTGCCACTGGTTTCTATCTCTCCAGCCTCGTTGATGGCCCTGCATGTGTACACGCCTTCGTCTTCTTGCTCCTCTGTCAGAATTGTGAGGGAGTGGTTACGACCATCTGAGCTCATCTTGTACTTGCGGCTCTGGATCAGTTCTCTGCCGTAGCGATACCACTTGATCTCGGGCAAAGGTCTGCCAATGATTCCACAAGTTAGAGTGCCAGACTCGCCAAGCTTGGTGGTTACATCTTGGGCCTCTTCCTTCAAAGCTGGAGCTTCACCAACTGCAGGAAAAATATGATTCATATTTACTCCAACCTTAGATGTTACATTAAAATTACATTAGGTATAGTATTACTAGCTCACCGCTCAATTTGGTCTTGATGCCCATGGGTGTGCGACGAGGTCGGCTGAGTCCGGCCTCATTTTCAGCAAAGATTCTGAATTCATACTCTGTGGCCTCCATCAAGCCCCCCATGGTGAACTGGCGATCCTTGGAGCGCTCCTTGTTGCATTTCTTCCAAGCGCTCTCTCCAGCCTCCCTGAACTCAATCCAATAACCCAGGATCTCCTTTCCGCCATCATGTTCTGGCCTGAGCCAATGAATTGTGATGCTGTCTTTGGTAATAGAGATGATGTCAATATCTCCTGGTTGGGTCGGCTTGTCTACAGGAAGAGACAGTAAGACGTTAACAATTATAGAAAAAATATCAAATGAAACCTTGCCAAAACTTCTAGCGAGGTTTCATCACTTCATTCATGGAAATATAAGTATTAAATAATACAACACACCAAATGGATCTTTGCAGACCACCGATTCTGAAGCAGGACCAGGTTCACTCTGCCCAATGTCATTTTGAGCCACCACTCTAAACATGTACTCTGCGTTGGGTATAAGTCCGGTGACATTGAACATGGTGGTAGTGATGTGGGTCTTGTTGTGACGAACCCACTTCTCTGTGGAAACCTCCCTTCTTTCAACATAGTATCCTGTGACACGAGAGCCACCATCGTCCCGGGGCCGGGCCCAAGACACAGACACTGTGGTCTTGGTGACGTCCATGATCTCTGGTGGATTACTGGGAGGTTCGGGTGGACCTGCAGTTATAGGTATTGTCAGTAAAACAAGTATGTATTTTGAGTCACAAAGCAGCTCAGATTTGAAAATTGAGGAACATTTCAGAAATAGTACTCACAAAGAGGTGTCTTTGGCAGAACAGCTCCATCTGACTTAAGGGATCTGCTAACACCAAACTGGTTCTCAGCAAACACCCTGAAGTGGTACTCTACATTCTCCTTCAAGCCCTTGACCACCAGGGAGGTCTCAGTTACCCGGGCATCCACTGTGTACCAGGCGGCCTTGGGTACTTCCCGCCTTTCTACTATGTAGCCCAGGATGTCAGATCCACCGTCATCTGAAGGCGGTCTCCAGCTGACGCGAACTGATCTAGCCTGGATGTCATCAAATTCCAGAGGACCTTCTGGGGCATCAGGACGACCAATCACCTTCACCTGGTGGTGAAAAGCATAAACATTATAAATGTGTTTTAGTTAATCCCTTCTTCTTCCTATCATTTCCTTGAGGTGTTGTATCTCACCTTGATGTACACGGCCTTCCTACCACATTTGTTCTCCAGTACCAAATCATAGGTGCCAGTGTCGTCTTTGTGTGCCTCCTTGATGACCAGCTCAGTGATGTCATCATGGGTGGCAATCATGGCACGATGTGAGATGTCACGGCCATCCTTTGTCCACTTAGCTGTGGGTATAGGTTTGCCTTTGATGGGAACAGACAAATGGACGACTCCACCTTGCCGCACCACGTATCCTTCCTCGTACACACGATCAAGCTCAAAGTCAGGATAATCTGGGAAAAACACAAAAAGCAGCTTTGCTTATCAAATTGTTCATTCAACATATAAATGCATGTACTGTGTAAAATTCTTCTCTTACCAATCATTTCTTGGACTTTAACCACTCCAGAAATCTCTGCTGGCTCTCCAGCACCACCTGCATTGCAGGCAATGACTCTGAACCTGTACTCTGCCCCCTGGGGCATGTGTGTTAGGGTGTATTCGCACATCTTGGTGGGTGTGGTATTGCACAGAGTCCATTCAACCTGGTCCACCTTTTGCATCTCAATGAGATATCCAGTAACAACAGAACCACCCTCTTCCTCAGGCGGCAGCCAGGCCAGAGAGACCGATGTCCGGGTGCTGTCTGTGACTCTGGGTTTAACTGGAGGACCTGGAGGTTCTGTTTAGCAGCACAGAAAGATTTACTAAATAAACTGACCTCCTTTATTGTAAGACTAAGTGAACTAAGCTTTGCATCACTTACCAATGGGATCCATGGCAACAGCGATGGCAGAACTTTCACTGGGTTTGCCAGTTCCTCTGGAGTTGATGGCAGTGATTCTGAACTCATATTCCAGGCCCTCAATAAGCCCAGAAGAACGATATCTGGTCATAGTGACTGGATTCTTATTGATTCTCAACCATCTGTCAGATCGGGCCTCTTTACGTTCTATTATGTAGCCAGCAATGGTGGAGCCACCGTTGTCCACAGGTGGTTGCCAGGTCACGGTCATTCCTTCATGGGTGACATCAATCACCTCTGGCCTGCTTGGAGGTCCAGGGATGGCTGCACGGGGAGAAAAGGTAGAGGTTTTACTGAACTGTGGGACAAAAAGTATCTTTTTGACCAAATAATCAAAGATTGTAGATCTTCATGTTTTAAATTATCAAACTGGTAAGATAATAAGAACAGGGAATATGAAGATGACTCTGAGAACTCACTCTTGGCGCTCTTGCACTCCACCACTTCAGACTGCAGGAAGCCGCCAAAACCAAAGCGATTCATGGCAGCAACACGGAACACATACTCAGTTCCTTCGTTAAGCCTGGTGAACTTGAAACAAGGTCTGGTCACAGATTCAGAGACGGTGGACCAGCCTGGGTGGTGGGCTTCACGCTGCTCCACCACGTAGCCACTGACATTGGCCCCACCGTCTTTCTCTGGAGGCTCCCAGCTAAGTGTTACAGAGACTCCATCAACCTCCTCGATTTTCATGGGACCGACTGGGATACCAGGTTTGTCTGCACAGAAATGACAAAATACAGACAATTTATGTTCAGAAATGTTACTTCAATGCTGACATCAATCAGATATTTATTTGTATGAAGTCTTCTTACCCAGGATGATGACCTTGATAACCTCCGTTGCCATGCCGATAGCATTCTTCACCTCCAAAGTGTAATCTCCCGTGTCATCGATGGTGGTGTCCCGGATGACGAGATGTGTGTATTTCCCGTTGCTGTCGATCTTGATGCGGTCCAAGCTGTCCTTCAGCTTGGCACCACCGAAGTACCAGGAGCAAACAGGCACCGGTTTGGCTTTAATCGGGATGTTCAGGTCGATAGATTTGCCCCGGTGCACATGAACGATCTTCTGAGGGATGCTGGTCAAGTCAATCTTTGGCATCACTGAAAAATAAAATATTTAATTGGTTAAATTCTGGCTTTTTGAAAGGAAACATAATGTCTGTTAAATGTTTTAGGTCAAGGGTTCCCTAACAGCATTAGTTCCAGCCCCTTTGCAAACCAACAGACAATCCCACAAAATATGTAAACATTGAAATGTATTTATTTTTCTTTTCACTCTCATTTGCTATTCAATTTTTACATTCATTCAGCATAAATTCTGCCTCATACCTTCTGATTTTAGTTGGCAATGAGTTTGGTGGTGGAACACTTTATCGGCTAATATATTATGACTTTATTAATGTGTAGCTGAATACATTACCATATAAAACATTTCCACCATAATCCCCTCTTTTAATGAGAAAATATGTAATATATGTTTTAAGAAAATATGTAAGTTTTTTTTTATTAATTCCATTAATCTGTATTTAATCTCCATAGTTTAGATTTTTGGAGAAGTGTCTTATGGCTGCTTTGCTTGACAGTTACTTTGGTCTTTTTCTTGTCACAAAACCAAGTTAGATTAACTTTTTTTTTTAAAGTTAATGTAACTTTTTCTAAAAAAAGTTAGATTAGACTCACCCTTGATCTCCTGGATTATGATTGGTGTCACAATGTCCATGGGCTCACTGACTCCCCTGCTGTTGGTGGCACGGATCCTGAACAGGTACTGGTCGTTCTCTGTAAGCGACTGGATCGTGTGCTGGGAATGAGAGGCCTTAACTGTCGCCACGGCGCTCCACCTGTCTGACCCCACCTTGCAAGCCTCTATGATGTAACCTGTGAGCCTGCTGCCGCCATCATGCAGTGGTCTTTCCCAATGGAGGGTCACAGTGGACTTGGTGACATCCACAATGCTGAGGTCCATGGGCACTGATGGTACTTCACACACCAGCACAGACTCGGCTGTCTCACAAGGCTCGCCGACACCATAAATGTTCTCAGGTAGGACTCTGAAGAAGTAGTGCACGCCTTCCTCCAAGCCTGTGATCCTGTACAGAGTCTTCCTGCATTCAGCGGTCACAGTCTTGTATGACTTCATGTTGGCTTCTCTCTTCTCTACGATGTAGTTGCTGACATGAGCGCCACCATCCAGGCTTGGGACGTCCCAGGTGATCACAACAGACTCCTTGGTGTAGTCTTTCACCCTGACTGAACCAGGAGGACCAGGGGTGTCTGAAGAAAAGAGACGCATCAAGAAAATCAAGATTTATGTCTTGAAGAATTACCTGAGTCGAAACCAACTGGACAGAACTTACCGTAGACCTTGACCAGGATGATGCACGTCTTCTTTCCAGATGGATTCTCAGCCTCCACAACATATTTTCCAGAATCATAGCGATTGACTTTCTCCACCAGGAGAGAGGTGTGACTGTCGGTGGTCTCAATGAAGCCTCGGCTCTGCAGCTCCACACCGGTCTTTCTCCAGGCAACAACTGGTGCTGGTCGGCCGGTGATGGACACGAACAGGCGGAGGGTACCGCCAGCACGCAGACAAACAGTCTTCTTCAAGTCTTCAGCCACTTCCAGGTCGGGCATTTCTGAAGAAGGGAATAATAGGAGGTCATGCAGTTTCACCTCATGTTACTATACAAAAACTTGACATCCAAATAGTTTCACATTTTAAATGCAACTTTTACATTTAAAACGAGAGGGAACAATAGATGCTTATTCAAAGATTTTGACATGTTCAAAAGTAAAAAATATTAGGTATTTTCTTTATTTTTCCTTCTTATCAAGGTGTTATTTAAAAGAAAACCATTTTTTATCCTTCTGAAGACATTTTTATTAGAAAAAATATCTTAACGAGACGAACTAATATCTCCTCAGAAAAGAACCAATTTCCACAATTTCCTTGAAATTTCAGTTTCAAATTACTGACCCAGATATATTTTTAAATAAACTGTTTTTAAAATATTTTTCCAGTAGCTTAATGTACTGTTTTAGACCAGATTCTTATCTATTTTTTAGGCGAAAATAATAATCGTACAAATAATGAGTTTATATTTTAGGGGATGTCCAAATGAAAAACAATTTAAGAATTTGAAAAGAGCTGAAGAATTGCTAAGACCTGCAATATGAAATTTTTTAAAAACTTTGTTAAAATGTCACAATGTCATGACAGTATGATATGAGGCTATTACTAATGAACTCACCAATTTTCTCCACTGGTTCGATCTCTCCACTCGGTTCACTGAACTCTCCGGTGCCGTTGCCGTTAATGGCCGCCACCCTGAACCTGTACTTCTTATTGGCTGCCAGGCCACCGGCCACGTACTCATTGGTCTTTATGGGCTTAGCAGTGGCGCGGTACCACTGCTCTGTGTCTTCCTCTAAGATCTCTATGACGTAGCCTGTGACATCGGAGCCGCCGTCGTACATGGGCCTGGTCCAGGCTAAGCTAATGCTGTGCTTGGTTGTGTCCACTATGCGTGGTGTTGATGGAGCAGCCGGGGTGTCTGAAGGGGATGAATATAAATAGGTTATTAACGTACTTTCATGTTTTAATATCTAGAAACTCTGTAGTTAATAAGTAAAAAACTCACATGTGGGATCTTTACAGATGATGTATGGTGAGGCGTCGCTTGGCTGGCTCTCTCCAGCATTGTTGACAGCTGTGACTCTGAACTGATACTCGCCTCCTTCAATCAGGCCAGTGATTTTCAGACGGATGTCATAAATTGTGTAAGTTCTGTTCACCCGAGTCCATCTGATTCAACAGAGCAGATAAATTGTTAGATGACTTTTTCTGAGACAGTTAAAGTTGATATTTGTACACAGAACATGTTTTAACCTTGTACTGCTTTTCTCTCGTTTTTCCACGATGTAGTTCTTGATCTCACTGCCTCCGTCGCTCTCAGGCTTCAGCCACTCGATGATGATGTGCTCCTTACCCACCGCTGTGGCCTCTGGGGCGCCCGGCGGGGTTGGGACAGCTGGGAAACAGGTGTCAGATTAGAAAATAATTCTGTTTCTTAGGAAGAAAACATACCACAAACAACACCGACCAACCTAACCAAAGTTATTAAAGTTAACTGAAACTGAAACTGTTTTCATTCAGGAGAAAACTATAACTAACTGGAACTATTTGTACATATATAAAAACAAAACATACTGACATTATAGATATAATATCCTTCATTTCCATGTTTATAAATCTATTTATTAGCCTTTCGGACTGATGTAAAATTAATTTTTCCCCAGCTATGAGCAAATTACCGCACTTCATGCTTCTTCTGGCAGTTCTTACGTTAGTTCATGAAACTGTGACACCAAAGTTGCTTGTTCAGCAATAATTCAATACATATTTTGAAAATAGTATCTTCTGTTGAGAGTATTCATTACCCAAACAATTTAAATTCTGCAACTAAAAATTAACCAAAGTATGAAAAACTAAAACTACTTCTTTAGCTAATAAAAACTAAACTAAAAATAAGTAATATTGCATAATAATAATAGTAATAAATAAAAAATAGCAAACGCATTAATTAAGCAAAATTTGACTAAAAGTCACAACAATATAAAAATTAAACTATACTGAAAAACTCAAAAC
The DNA here is from genome assembly GCA_903067075.1 of Micropoecilia bifurca. NCBI lineage: Eukaryota > Metazoa > Chordata > Actinopteri > Cyprinodontiformes > Poeciliidae > Micropoecilia > Micropoecilia bifurca. The sequence continues at coordinate 111,643 of CAEGAF010030384.1, read as the reverse complement.
TATTACAACCTCTGAGATTGAGAAATATTTTATAAAATTAAACCTGAAGTCTGAATGTGACAAAGAGAAGTGGTTTCGTACTGTAGGCGTTTCTGGCGATGATCGGTTCAGACTCCAGAGGAACTCCAGGTCCAAACTTGTTGACTCCTCTGACTCTGAAGACGTATTCGTTGTTCTTGATCAACCTGGAGCTGACACATGACAGCGACTTGCACTCTGGCTCCATGATGACCCAGTTGAGCCGGCTGGTTTCACGTCGCTCTACAATGTAGTGGGTGACGATGTCTCCGCCGTCCTCCAGAGGGATCTTCCAGGAAACCGTACATTTCTCCTCAGTGACTCTGCTGATCACGATCTTGTCAGCAGGTTGTCCAGGAGTGTCTGAGAGGAAAACAAATCATTTTTGTGACATGTTCATGTTCTGGCCCAAGCCTAAATGTTGAAACATGGCTACTCACCCAGAACCTTCACGTTAACTGAAGCGGTCTTAATGCCATTGGGGTTCTTGACGGTGAGGATGTATCTACCCGTATCGTATCTGTCGCAGTTTTTGATGACGGCCATGGCTCTCGTTGATGTGTATGTGAGAGAGTATTTCTCTCCCAACTCCAAAGTCTTGTCACCTTTGGACCAGTACACTGTGGGTTCTGGTTTGCCTCCCACAGCACCGTCCAGGATGAGGTCGGAGCCAGCCATAATGGTGATGACCTCGCGCGTCAATTTGCTGTCAAGTTCTGCTCTTGGAGGAGCTGCAGTAAGTAAAACACAAAATTTTAAGTTGTGAATTAAAATAACTTAAAATTAATTTGACTGTAAAATGGATTTCAGTTAAATTGTTCTGTACTAAAAAATGTGGATGTAACAGTAAATCCACTTAAAAATACAACTATTTAGCAATACTTCCAGGAAAATCATTTTACGATTGTGTTGCTTTCACAAATGGAGTAAGAGTTTTACAAATTATAAACGGTTATTCATGTTTTATCTAGCGGCATTGCTGTGGCATTGTCCTCTAAGACAGTGGAAATTGCAGAAAAGCGGTTTGTTTTGATGACACAAACTTTTTCTAGCAGAAGAAAAGGCATTTTCCCTTAATTTACACTGTTTTGATAATCACACATTCATGTATGTTCTGATATTACCATATAAATGGAAAAATCTTAACCTGGGCTTTTAAAAGTCTGCTATGCTAGTTTTAAGTAAGAACAGAGGAGTAATCAGGATGAATGCTAAATTGGAAAGAATTTTGGAAAACCTCGCAAGTTTGATTCTTTAGGTTTGTCAACAATAACACCTACAATAAATATTTCGTTTATTCTAAGTTTTAAATAATCTCTATTCATTTTATTATTGTTCACCTGGGGTTAATGAGAGTATTTTTCATTTGAAATGGGTTCTACTCATTAAAGAACTGAGAAATTGCCCTTTAATTTAGTAGTAAGAGAAAGCTGAGAAATCAGATGCTAACTTGTTAGCTTTGTTAGCAGCTGTTAGAAAGTTGTTTTCTCACAGTTCTTACAAATCTCTTCTTCTCTGATCAGTGTCTTTTTTCTTTAGAGTTGTCAACATGCTGACATTCAGACAATTTAAAATAGGTGAAGGCTTCTGTAATCAAATAATGTGACCAAACTAACAACACTTTTATTAGTTGACTCATTCAGCTAACATTATTGGGCAACAACCAAAGAATTGCTTTGTTTTATACTTCAAAATGAGTCTCAAAAATAGATAAATATGTAAAACGTCTGAGACTCATAATAATAACTTGCATTTAATTTTCAATCATTATAAATAGTGATTCTTAAGAGCATCTTCAGTTTGATGAGAAATATCACAAGATCTTCACGACTGACAACATTTTTTAAAGCTGCTAAAATACAATAAATGGTTTGGTAAACAGAACTTTAGAAAAAAAAACATCTAGAAATTTAAATATGAAGAAAAATAAGGAGAAACATCTGAACGTACAGTACTCATCCTTGCATGTGATTGGACCAGTGGTCTCAGAAGGCATGCTGTGGACCCCAGCTGCATTCTTGGCGATGACACGATACTCAAAGGTTTCTCCCTCTTCCAGGTTGGTGACTGTGAAGTAGTTCTCTGTGATCGTGGTGTAGTTGCACTTGAGCCAGCGGTTGTCGTCCCACTCATCTGTGCTGTAGACCTTCCTCTCCACAATGTAGCCGACGATCTTATTGCCACCATCGTTGAAGGGTATAGTCCAGCACAGCGAAACAGAGGAGCGACTGATGTCGGTAATCTCAGGTTTACCAGGCGGATCTACAACAAGCAAGTTAAGACTTTATCAAATACTGGAGCAGGATTTTATTCTATTACACATTGGAATTACCAGTGGTTCCTTACCAACAGGATTGAGGGCCACCACTGGTCTGGAGGCTTCACTGGCCTTGCTCAGTCCAGCGAGGTTCATGGCGTACACTCTGAACTGATACTCCAGACCCTCGATCAGGTTGGACACCTTGTAATGGCACTCAAGGCAGGGCAGTTTGTTCTCCCTCACCCACAAGATTGTGTTCCTCTCTTTCTTCTCAATCCAGTATCCTGACACCTGGCTGCCACCATCAGAATATGGCACATCCCACTTAATGCCAATGGCATTTGCTGACACAAATACCACATCAGGGCGAGTTGGAGGACTTGGAGGAACTGCAAATATAAACAGGTGGAGATTATTAAGAGCCAAAAAGTGCCAGGATGTGTAATATTGTCTTACTGAAGCAGAACCTACTGAATGGATGCTCGATCACAACAGCTGCAGACTCAATGGACTTGCTGACTCCAAACTTGTTCTCGGCACACACTCTGAATGTGTATTCCATGTATTTGGTAAGATGAGTCACTTTGATTGTCGTTCTCTGCACACTGGAGTTTACTACCTGCCATGAAGCATGGCCAGACTCGCGTTTCTCAACAATGTAGTTGGTTATTTCGGTGCCGCCATCATCAGCTGGCTCTGACCATGACAGTGTGCAAGACTCTGATGAGATTCCAGAAATCTTGACTGGGCCAGTTGGTGGGCTAGGTCTGCCGACGACGACCACAGTCACTGTGAAAGTCATCACACCGGCAGCATTCTCCAGGATCAGGTAATACTTGCCACTGTCACTTCTCTTGCTGTCTCTCACTATCAGTGTGGTTCTCTCTTTTGTGGTCCTGATTAAGACTCTGTCAGTCTCCTTCAGCTTCATTTCCTCCAGTTTCCACGTGACCTTGGGTGCAGGTCTGCCGTTTATTGGGATGTCAATTGTGATAGTATTGGAAAGCTTAACGGTAATGAGCTGGTTAGTGATACTGCTGAGATCAGCAGTTGGCTCAATGAGAGGCTCCTTAATGACCACAGAGGTGAAAGTACCTTGAGGCTCACTGACTCCAGCATCATTTTTGGCCTTGACCCTAAAGTCATACTCAGAGTTTTCAATCAGACCTTCTACCAGCATCTTCGCCAATTTAGTCTCTCCATAAACAATCCAACGGTCACTACCCTTGGTTCTGAATTCAACAATGTACCCTCGGATGCGGCTGCCTCCATCATGGTCAGGTTTAAGCCACACTAGGGAGGCTGTGGAACTAGTGGTATCGACAACATCTAATCTTTTGGGTGGTGCAGGCTCTTCTGTGGCAACGACAGGCTCAGTCATTTCCTTTGGTTCACCTTGACCATACTGGTTAACAGCAGTCACTCTGAACAAGTATGGTACACCAATGTCTAGACCAGTTATCCTTATCATTTGGCGTGAGCTCTTGCTGCTGACCTCCTGCCAAGCAAGACGGCTTGCCTCACGCTTGTCTACTATGTAGTGATGGATGCGGGAGCCACCATCATTGGACGGAGCATCCCACATCATTGTCAAAGCACCACGTGTAACATCTTTGAAGGAGATTGATCCTGGAGGTCCTGGAGTATCTAAGACTTTGATTGTGAATGTGATAGACTTTTGTCCACTGTTGTTTTCCAGGGAGAGGGTGTATTTTCCTGCCTCATACCTTGTGCAACCTTCTATAGTCAAAGTGGAGGAGCTATCTGTTGTGTTGACATCCGCCATGACAGGAAGTTCACCATCTACTCTAGACCAGGTGGCTAGGGGAGTAGGCTTTCCTCTGAAAGCGACGCTGAGAGTGACTATTCCTCCATTCTTCACAGTGTGAGTTTGTTTGAAGTTTGCATCGATGTCAAATTCTGGAGATGTAAGTCTATCCAGAGCCTGAACAGGGTGTGGCATAACTGAGGCTTCACCCTCTCCTGATCCATTCACTGCACTGACTCTGAACTTGTAAAGCTCTCCAGCTATCAGGCCCTTTGCAATGTATCTATTGTGGATACAAATCTGACTATTGACTCTGTGCCACTCCTCCAGACTGGCCTTACACATGTCAATGTTATAGCCAATAATTTCCAAGCCACCATCAAATACTGGTTTTGTCCATTCCAGAGTGACAGTGGACTTAGTGGAGTCAATGACCTGTTAAAGAAAGAAACTTTATTTATCCCTTTGCTAATTTTTGCTCAGGTAACTTTTGTTTTACACATCAGTTTAAAATTAATTCATTCAAACTGCTTTATGATCCTTCACAGAATAGCTTTGTAATTCTTGTTAAAGATCAGCATTAAAACTGAACATTTATACCATTACAAGTAGAAGGCTTGGATGTGGATACGGTTCTCAAATAGACCTACCTTGATCACACTTGGAGCACTAGGAGCACTGGTTGGCTCTCTGCATTTGAAGAGCCTGGAGGTGCTGCTGGCTGGTCCAATACCAGCTCCATTTTCAGCCATGACGCGGAACTCGTACTCATTGCCCTCGGTCAGGCGGGTGACACGGTGCCTTAGCTCCGTTATGGGCCTCTTGGAAGACACCCTTACCCAGCGAAGGCTCTTCTTCTCTCTTCTTTCCAGAATGTAATGCTTGATCTCATTACCTCCATCTGATCTGGGCCTGGTCCAGCACATAGTGATACTATCTCCAGTTATGTGAGTTGCATCTGGCGTACCAGGAGCATCTGGCACAGCTAAGGAGAAAGCACAGCAAAACTCTAAGTTGAAAAAGAACGCTTCTGAAAAAAAATGCTTCTTTGGATCAGGTGGGAAATTTGGGGTTTTACTTCCTGACGTAGGAATGATCATTTAAAGGTTTACTTACTGTATTGCATGCGTGCAATAACGGCATCAGAATCCAGTGGTTTGCCGACCCCAAATTTGTTGACAGCAGAGATTCTGAACTGGTACTCATTTCCCTTGATGAGGTTGGTGACATTATATGAGCAAGCTTCACATTTGGACGTAACCAAGGCCCAGGAAATTCTCGATGTTTCCCGTTTTTCCACTACATAGTGGGTGATTGCAGCACAGCCATCATTTTCTGGTGGGTTCCACCATACGGTGCACTTTTCAGCAGTGATGCCGGTAAAGCGGATGGGACCCTCAACAGGTCCAGGAGTATCTGTGTAGACACAGGGGTTCAGAGGTCTTAGTGTGAAAAAGTATCTAATTTACTTTTAATTAACTCATTGGCCACTTTTAGAGACCTGATAGTGAAACATAAATGTATTGGTTTACCAACCTTGCACTCTGACATTAACATCTGCTTTCCTACTGCCAGAGCTATTTTTGGCTTCCACAGTATAAATTCCACGGTGGTTCCTGTCTGCATCACGGATAAACAGGCTGCTGGTGCCAATGCCTGTGGTAATCTCAATGTCAATCATTGTTCGCTTGTCGATTTCTTTGCCGTCCTTGTACCACAAAACCTGAGGAACTGGGCGCCCAGTGATGGTGCAATTGAGCTTAACATTTTCTCCAGCCCTCAGAGTGACCACCTGGTCAGGAGACCACTCGATTTCAGGAGTAACTGATGACAAAAAACATTAAACCCAAAATTAACATCATTTTATATGTTATAAATTGGTAAATTAAATGATTAATTTAAGAAAAACACATACTGCTCTCATCCTTGGTCATGATGTATCCAGAAGAGTTAGAGGGTGGGCTGACTGTACCGACAGCATTTCTTGCAATCACTCTGAACTCAAATCTGTCTCCAGGGGACAGACCAGTCACAGTGAACTGGGTATCACTTATATCAATAAAGTTGCATCGTAGCCATTTTCCTCTGCCTTGACGCCTTTCTACATTGTAAGCCACAATTTTGCTTCCACCGTCTCTCTTTGGAACTTCCCATTGCAGGGTGACTGAATCCCTGGTTGTATCAATGCAGACAGGAGTGCCAGGTGGGTCTGTGGAAAGTGAGAACAAACCCGTTAATGTGTAATATTTGGGTTTAATTTAATGAATATTGCTAATCCTTCTAAAAAAACATTTTTCCAGTTAAATTGTCACATTCACAGTTTTTAAACGCAATTACATTAAACTTACCAACAGGGGATATGGCGAGAGCATGTTTGCTCTGCTCGCTGACGGGGCTTAGTCCAGCATTGTTTTCAGCATAAACTCTGAACGAGTACTCCAGGCCTTCTATGAGACCAATGATCCTGTACTCTTTGTTGGAAATGATTGTGGAATTCACCTTCTGCCACAAGAGGCTGTTCCTGTCCTTCTTCTCAACATGATAACCCAAGATAGGAGAACCTCCATCAAAGCCTGGGGCATCCCACTTAATGGTTATACCATCACTGGTGACGTTGAAGGAAACTGGCTTTCCTGGTGGACCTGGAGGTTTATACTGGTGCTGAGCAATAACATCTGAGGAGCTGAGTGGTTCGCTGACTCCATACTTGTTCTCGGCACGGACTCTGAATTGGTAATGAGCTCCTTTGACTAGGTTAGGAATCTTGAAGCTGGTCCTTACAACACTTGAGCAGACCATTTTCCAGTTGGCCTGGGAGGTTTCACGTTTCTCCACACTGTAGCATGTAATCTCACCACCGCCATCCTCCTTTGGTTCATCCCAGGAAATGATGATACTCTGAGCCTTTATCTCATCAAAGCGAATAGGACCAACAGGAGCTGTGGGTGGTCCAAGAGTGATCACATTGATGTCAAAGTAGTTTTTGACCACTCTGTTGTCCAGAACCAAAGTGTACTGGCCAGCATTCTCCTTCTTGGCTCCTCTAACTGTGACTGCAGTCTTGTTGTCAGTGGTCCTAAAGCGAATCTTCTCGCTCTCCTTTAGTGGAAGGTTATCCTTCAGCCAGCTGATTGCAGGTCTTGGTTTTCCCTTAAATGGTAGCTCAATGTGGATGTTTTGCCCAATACGAACAGCCAGCTCTCCATTTGGATAATCACTGAGACTGGCTTCTGGAGGAATAATAAAATCTATAACAGGGATTGGACCAATCTGAGAGAAATCACTTTTTCCTTTCTCGTTCTTGGCAAACACTCTGAAATCCATGATGGCATTCTCCCTGAGTCCAGTCACCTCACATGTACAACGTTTGCATGTTGCACCTAAACTCCAGTTGACTTCTTCCTGGCTTCTCTTTTCAACTATGTACTCTGTGATGTGGCTGCCTCCATCATGGTCAGGTCGGGTCCACTGCAGTGTAACAGAGGTCTTTGTAGAGTCCAACATTACCAGGTTTTTAACAGCTCCAGGAGTCTCTGTTGCTCTGACAGCTTCAGTGGACTCACAGAAGTCACCCACACCAAACTCATTTTCAGCTGACACACGGAAGAAGTAAGCAACATCCTCTTCCAGGCCTGTCACCTTGTAAGACGTATTGGGGCATTCTGCACTGATCACCTGGTAGGCCTTCATGGTTGAGGCTTTCTTCTCAACAATGTAATTTGTGACAGGAGAACCACCATCAACAACAGGAGCCTCCCAGCTTAGGGTCAGCTTTCCTCTTGTTACGTTTTTGATTATTAGCTTCTGGCAGGATGATGGACTATCTAGAACCCTGAGGGAAACGGTGATTATCTTGGGTTCACCTACACCATTCTCTATCTCCAGCACATACTTTCCACAGTCATCACGAGTGACCTTTGGAATATGGAGAGTGGTGGATCTCTCAGTGCTGTTGATGGTGTAGCGGTTATCACCAGCCATATTACGATCGCCACGTCGCCAGGTGACATTGGGAGCTGGTCGTCCCTTCAATGGGATAAACACTTCAACATCGCGGCCGGCTTTAGCTGTGTATTGAGTTGTCATAGGAACATCTAAGTCCAAATCAGCCTCCTCTGTTAAACAGAAAAAAAAGAATAGCACTATTAAATAAAATAAATTCTAAACCACCAGAAAAAATTATGTCCACATTTCATTTCATTTTCAATATATTTTTCTGAATTATAAATAAAATCCCAAACCTAATATGTCTTTGGCTTGTACAGGCTGGTACATCTTGATGTCCTCTCCTTTGCCCTTGCTGTTCACAGCAGATACTCTGAAAAAGTAGTAAGTGGCAGGTTTCAAGTGGGACACCACATACTCGCAACCCTTAACCTGTGGGTTGGTGATGACCCATTCTTTCTCTCCTGCATTCATCTGTTCCAGTAAGTAGTGTGTGATTTCACTGCCACCATCATAGACAGGCTTCTCCCAGCCAAGAGTGATGGAGGTCTTTGTGGAGTCGACCACACGGAGCTTTGACGGTTCACCAGGCAGATCTAGGGAGGACAAATAATGTGAATATTTTTAGTAGCTGCATATAAACGCACCTTAGGTTATAAAGGTTAACATTCAGAAACAACATGAAATCTTCTGGCATACCAATAGGGTCATAGGCCTTGTAAAGATCAGAGGCATCAGAATAGTTTCCTGCTCCAGCCTTGTTTACAGCACAAACTCTGAATTGATACTCATTGTTTTCAGTTAGGTTGCTGACTTTCTGTCTGGTGTCTCTGATTGTTCCCTTCACCACCTGGAAAAAACAGAGGATACTGTTATGGATAATAATAAAGATATCCATTGTAATTAATAGTTTGGCTTCTTATCAGCATGAAATTAGTAAATATTAATCTATAAACCAACCTTGAACCACTGAAGACTCTTCTTCTCTCTTTTCTCGAGGTAATAACCATCAATATCACTGCCTCCATCCAGTGCAGGTCTTTCCCAGATCACAGTCATTGTGGACTTTGTGATCATAGTAACCTTAGGTTTGGATGGTTCACTGGGAGGAACTGTATAAAATGAAAAAACACAGCTCACATAAGTCTGTTTAGTCTTATAGTGTGTTTATGAGTATAAATGTGCTGTGTTTTGTTACCGAACGGGTTCTTTGCGATAATGGGCTCAGACTCCAGGGGGTCTCCAATGCCATATTTGTTGACTCCACGGACTCTGAAGATGTACTCATTACCCTGGATGAGTCTGGGCACATTCACGATGCAGTCTACGAGTTTCTCAGACACAATAGACCACATGACTCTGCTGGTCTCTCTCTTCTCTACGATGTAATGAGTTACCATGGCACCGCCCTCATCGGCAGGTGGAGACCACATGATGGTGATGTTGTCGGCCATCACTTTCTTAAACTGAATTTCGCCAGCAGGAGGTCCTGGCTTGTCTGATAAAGGAACAAATATATACAAAAACATTAGGTATACATTATGTCTTTTGATGCAGATATGTTGTAATAACATTATCATCTGAATACCTTGAATGAGCAGCCTGACAATGGCACATGAAGATCCCAGGGAGTTCTTCACTTTGACCTCATACGTCCCCGAGTTCAGACGAGTAGTGTCCCTCAGGAATATAGCGGTGGACTCAAATGTGTGTTTGAAAGTGAGTTGAGCAGTAGGTTTGAGCTCTCGTCCATCCTTAAACCACTCAATCGTGGGGGTAGGTTTGGCTGTGATATTGAATTTAAGTTCCACATCTGAGCCTGCGCTGTATTTGACTTCATTAAGGTACTCCTGGGGAATTTCAATTTCTGGGGCACCTGATAGAAACAAAGATGTTTTTGTTGAATTTCTGACGTAGCTAGGTATCATGCATAACAAGAGCACAGTGGCAATTTGTACATATAATCATAAATTTACTAGGGGTAAAAACACAAAAATACAGTAAAAATGACCAATAGATTATATTGTATTTAACTGAAACAACTGAGTAAATCCAGGATCAAAAATAATTCCTACCATAGGTGTCCACACAGGTGGCTGGTCCAGCTGTCATAGACGGGTTGCTGACTGAACCAACTGCATTCTTGGCCATGACCCTGAATTCATACGTTTCATTCTGGGTAAGTCCAGCCACAGTGAAATGTGTGTCCGTGATATTGGTGAGGTTAGCTTTGGACCACTTAGGACTAACACCTTCTCTCTTCTCAATAAGGTAACCAGTAATAGGGGATCCACCATCATAGTTGGGTTTCTCCCAGGCAAGGCTGATAGAGGTTTTGGTGATGTCACTGATTCTTAGGTTGATGGGTGGCTCTGCAGAAATGACCATGGAAGATTAATTAACAGACTTTTTCACCATAATTTGATTATGTTTATCTTTAAAAATGTTTCACTTGGTACTCACCACAGGCATCTATAGCCAACACAGCATCTGAAGCCTTACTGAAATCACTGAGGCCCGCAGCATTCTCTGCTGCCACCTTAAACTCATAAATAAGTCCAGCATTAATGGTGGTGACCTTATAATGTGTAGCACGGATCACCATTTTGTTAACTAGCTGCCACATGATGCTGTTCCTATCTTTCATCTGAAGATGGTAGCCAAAGACATGGCTGCCTCCATCTGACTTGGGCTCCTTCCAGGCTAATGCGATGCTCTCCCTGGTTACAGCAGTAACCTCTGGAGTTGATGGAGCATCTGGAGTAGCTGGTAGATAAAAATGAAAGTGACAAGGTTTATGCATGTTCATTATTAAACTTGAATATTAAATGTTTAATTTGTAAATGAAAGCCAAATAGAATCCTTACTATATGGAAGGCTGACTGTGACTGCTGGAGAGTCAATATGTTCACTGATTCCATATTTATTCTCAGCCCTGATTCTGAACTGATACTCCAGGCCAGTGGTAAGTTTCATAACCTTTATGGTGCAACGAGCCACAGCAGATGAGACGTCAATCCAGTTTGCTGTAGTTGTTTCTCTCTTCTGAACGATATAGTTAGTGATGGGGCTGCCACCATCATATGCAGGTGGGAGCCAACTGAGGCTTGCGCTGTCTTCTGTGACATCAAACAGTTCTACAGGTCCAAGTGGTACACTTGGGCGATCCAGAACTACAATATTGACAAAGGACTTTGTGGTTCCACTGGAGTTGGAGGCAGTTATATCATAGCGTCCTGAGTCTCCAGCAACGCTTTCACGCAAGATGATTTTGATGCTGTCAGGAGTGACTTCAGAATTGAACCTCATTGTTGACTTAAGTTCTACATTATCCTTAGAAAGAGTGACTTTGGGCAGGGGTCTGCCCGTCAGAGGAATTTCACACTTCAGAGTTGAGCCAGCTCTAACGTATACAGTGTTATGGGGGAAGTCCTTCATGCTGACTTCGGGAGATTCTAGGGAAACATAAAGATCACAGGTTTTACAATGTCTTTTGATTTTTGACTAGACTGTATCAAAACAAGTACAAGTATAGAAAACAAGTTAGAATCAAAAATATTTTCTTCTGGGTCATAATAGTGAATTTGAATATATATATGTATTTTGTAACTTACCCAGCTGGTCTTTGACCATAACAGGGGTGAACATTTCCTTAGCATCACTAAATCCAGCAAGGTTCTCAGCTCTGACCCTGAAGAAGTATTCGGCTTTCTCCCTTAGGCCAGAGACAGTAAAGTGGATAAACTTGGTGACACCACATTTAACCCACTTCTCCTGACCCTTCTCCAGTGCTTCAAGCAGGTATCCAGTAATTCTGCTGCCTCCATCATGTTCAGGTTTAGCCCATGCCAATGACACACTCTCCTTGGTGACATCAGTTACTCCAAGCTTTGGTGGTGGGCTTGGTTTTTCTGGAAAATAGAGGACAATTTATTTCATTGACAAAGCTCTTATATTTTCTTTTAAGTAAACTACAGATAACATAACATAAATGTTTATACCTGTGATCTTGGTTCCCTCTTTGGTCTCAGCTGGTACACCAACACCATAGTCATTCTCGCCTGTCACTCTGAAATAGTAAACTTCTCCTTCCTTTAGGTCTGACACTTTGTAAGTCAGTCTGTGGCATGTATCAGTCAACCTAGTCCAACCTTTTTTGCTTGCCTCTCGGAAATCAACAAGATAATTCTTTACTGGTCCTCCTCCTTCATTCTCTGGAGTGTCCCAAGTTACAGTAGCAGATGACTTAGTCACATCCTTGACTTCCACATATGCAGGAGGTCCAGGAGAGTCAAGAACTCTAACACTGAGCGTCAGTGATGAGGTTCCAGCAATGCTGGACAAAGTGACGGTGTATTTTCCAGAGTCATTGCGTGTTGCCTTCTCTAAGGTGATTGAGGTGAAGGTGTCTGTGGTGTCAATGACAGCACGTACTCTGAGATCAATATCAGGTTTTGTCCAACTAACAGTGGGAATAGGTTTGCCCCTGAAGGGTACCGTCATTGTAAATGAGCTGCCGTCTTTCACAATAAGAGTCTTCCTCATCTCATTGCTTATTTCAAAGACTGGCTCTTCTTCTTTTTCTTTAGCAGTCTGCTTGTCTGATTCAGGACTAGGCTCACTTGGTCCAATTTTGTTAATGGATCTGACAACAAATACATATTCAGCTCCCGGAGTCAGTCCCACCACTGTAAACTCCGTATTCTTGGTGTTCAAGACTCCAACGAACCATTCATCATCTAATGACTTTCTGTATTCTACTCGGTAACCAGTTACAGGTGCTCCACCATCAAACAGAGGTTTATTCCATGCTAGTGTTACTGTGGTCTTTGTTGAGTCAATGATCCTGGGCTTAGCAGGAGGTGAGGGGAGGAACTGTGGGTCTTCAGCCTTGGTGAGTGGGCAAGGGGTGCTAGGTGCACTGAGTCCAGCAGCATTCTCTGCAAACACTCTATACTCATATTCACTTCCCTCACGAAGATTGGAAGCTTTGACTCTGAGGTCATAAACAGGTTTCTTATTGACACGGCACCAACGGAGGCCAGTCTTCTCTCGCTTTTCAATTACATAACCACAGATACTGCTGCCACCATCAGAAACTGGTCTTTCCCAACAGATTGTCATGGCCTCACTAGTGACTGAGGTGACCTGGACATTAGTGGGGGCTGCAGCTACAGTGAATGGATCCAAAGCTTTTACTGCCTCACTCTCCAGAGCCTCACCATCTCCATATTTGTTAACTCCTCTGACCCTGAAAATGTACTCATTTCCTTTGAGCAGCTTAGTAACTTTGCAGGTAGTTGCCTTCATGTCACCATAAACAAGAGTCCAAGCAAGACGGCTTGTCTCACGTTTCTCCACTATGTAGTGCATGATTTCAGCTCCTCCATTCTCTTGAGGTGGACCCCATGTTATAGTGCACTTCTCTGCTGTTAGGCCAGACACTGCTAAAGGTCCTGAAGCTGGTCCAGGCCTGTCTAAAACCTTACAGTTGATAGCTACAGACCTGGTTCCAGCTACATTGTGCAAAGTCAAGACATACTGTCCAGAATCCCTCCTGATAACATCTCTGACAATCAGAGTGATGGTGAAGTTTGTGGAAGTGATTTCACACCTGGCCTTGGTATCAATATCTTTTCCATCCTTAGACCATGAAACCACTGGGATTGGACGACCTGTAATTTCAGCATCAATTCTAATGATCTCTCCAGCCTTAATGACAACCAATTGCCTGAATTTATCCTCTAAGGTGATGCTTGGAGCTTCTACATCGTCTTTGATGGTGACAGGACCAGTGGATTCTGAAGGGGGACTCAACATCTCTGCAGAATTCTTTGCAATAACATGGAAGTCATATTGTGCATCTTCTGTAAGACCTGTGACATCAAAGTAAGTCTCCTGTAGATTGGTGAAGTTACACTTTAGCCAGCGACCATTAGGGAGTTCTTTGCGCTCCACTATGTATCCAACAATTTTCACTCCACCATCATATTCAGGTGGATCCCAGAAGAGAGAAACAGAGTTTCTGGTAATATTTGTGACTTTAAGGTTATGTGGAGATTCACATGGGTCCCTGGCTGCAACTGGTTCACAAGATTTAGTGCAAGGACCAATGCCAGCAATATTCTCAGCATAGACTCTAAACTGGTATGACAGGCCTTCTTCGATGCCCGTCATCTTAAATTGGTTTTCAGCCACCAGACCTCTACTGACTTTGGTCCACAAAATGCTGCTTTGGTCTTTGGATTCAACATGATAACCAATGACAGGGCTTCCACCATCACTGGCAGGTCTGCCCCATACTACAAGCATGCCAGTCTTCGTGGCATGGGCAACATGAAGATTGGTTGGAGGGCCAGGTGGCTCAAATGGATATTGTGCAACAACAGGAGCAGAATCAATTGCTGGACTCTTGCCATAACGGTTCTCAGCTGCAATACGGAACTGATACTCTGTGCCCTGAGTGAGACGGGAAACCTTTATGGATGTCCTGGCTACTGTAGCTGAGACAATTTGCCATGTGGTAGAGGTAGTGTCTCTCTTCTCCACAACATAGTTGTTAATCTGGCACCCGCCATCATAGGTTGGAGCATCCCAGGACAGAGAGATAAAGTCGGCACTCACTTCCTCCACCCTAATGTTGCTGGGTGGGCCTGGTTTATCCAGAATTATTACAGAAATTTCAGCTGTCTTTGTGCCAATTGAATTAGTCAAAGTGATCTCATATTTTCCAATATCATCTTTGGTGGCATCTTTGATTATGATCTTTGATGAGGTCTTTGAATTCAGAACATTTACCCTAGTAGTCTGTTTTAGTGCACTGCCATCCTTCTTCCAGGACACCTCAGGTTGAGGTCTGCCTTTGAAAGGAACATCAATCTTCAAGTCATCTCCTGCTTTTACACTGTATGTATGGAAAAGCAAATTGATGGTGGGCTCCATTGTGATGTCTTTTACTAGCACAGGCATAGCCAGAGGTTTGGGATCACTCCTACCCTTATCATTCATAGCAGCTACTCTGAAGGAGTATTCCTCACCAGTAGTAAGTCCCTCTATAGTAGCTTCTAATGCTTTGGCGTCACTGCACACTGTCCATTTTTCATCTCCCTTAGGCTGCATCTCCACTATATAGCTTGTAATTTTGCTGCCACCATCATGATCTGGTTTTTCCCATGAAAGGGTGACAGTGTGACGAGTCACATCAACCACAGTTACTTTACCCGGGGGCAAAGGTGCCTCTGAAACTTTGACTTGATCTGTTGTAGCTGACAGACCAACTCCTAGCTCATTTACAGGCAACACACGGAAAAAGTATCTACCTCCCTCCTGCAGGTCAGAAATAATGTACGAGTTCCTTACACAATTGGTGCTAACACTGGTGAAAGCCATTCGCTTCTGCTCTCTCTTCTCCACAATATAGTGTGATATCTTTGCTCCACCATCAATCAGAGGAGGCTCCCAGGAAAGAGAGACAGATTGTCTCTTTACATCCTTAACTTGTAGGTTTGTTGGAGCACTGGGTGAATCCAAAACTCTAACATTGATAAAAGCTGATTTAGAGCCACTAAGGTTCTCAAGGGTTAGTACATATTTGCCAGTGTCAAATCTGTCAACATTTTCAATCACAAGCATTGTGTATGAGCTTGTGACTTCAATTTGAGCACGCTCATTTAGAGTGCCATCGGCCTTTGACCACTTGACCTCAGGCTCAGGTTTTCCTCTGATAGTCACAAAAAGACGTAGTGTTGCAGTGGCGCGAACATTGACCATCTTTCTCAGGTCAGCATCTAGTTCAATTTCAGGAGCCTGCAACTTCTCTGCCGCAATCACAGACCCTGGGAGGTCCACATGATCCCCTACTCCCTCACAATTCATGGCACATACGCGGAAATTGTATTCTGCATTCTCTTTTAACTTCTTTACAGTGTAATGAGTGTCTTGGACACCAGTATGAGGTGTGCAAACAATCCATTCATCATCTAATGCCTCCTTCATTTCAACAACATATCCAGTAATCTGTGCTCCACCATCATAGATAGGTCTTGACCAGGAAAGGGAGACTGTAGTGCTGGAATGATCAGTGACTTTGGGGTTATTTGGAGGTCCTGGTGGATAAGTGGCATCGCATGCTTTGATGTACTGTGTCGGTGTGCTAGGCTTTCCAACACCTGCAGCGTTTTCAGCTGAGACCCGGAATTCATAGGAATGGCCCTCTGCGAGACCACCACACCTAAATCTCAAGTCAGTCAGTCTTTTCTTGTTGCACTTGGTCCACCTGACGCCATCCTTATCACGTTTTTCAAGTACATATCCTTCAATCTCAGCTCCTCCATTATTCTCTGGCCTCTCCCAAGTAAGCACAATGGAATCCCTAGTAATAGCACTGGCTTCAGGAGTGGAGGGTGCGCTGGGAGTGGTGAATGGATTACGAGCCACAACAGGCTCAGATTCTAAAGGTTCACCAACTCCATATTTATTCACAGCAGTAACTCTGAAGATGTATTCATTTCCAGGGAGCAGTTTTGTAATTTTGTAGCTGATTGCCTGGATCTTTGGCTCAACCATGGTCCATGACAAACGACTAGTTTCCCTCTTTTCAATAATATAGTGAGAGATGCTAGCTCCACCATCGTGTGAAGGATGGCTCCAGTGCAGATAACATTTTTCAGCTGTCACTCCTTTCACTTCTAATGGTCCATCTGGAGGACCAGGTCTGTCCAAAACCTTTACATTAACTGGGATCATTTTGACTCCACCCACATTAACAAGCTTGAGAACAAAGTGGCCACCATCAACTCGTATGCAGTCTTTAACTGTCAGGATGGTGCGGGTTAGTGTGGTCTTGATTTCCATTCTTGGGGTAGCTTTGTCAATTTCCTTTCCATCCTTTAACCATGTGACCTCAGGCAGAGGCTTCCCAGTGTAATCAGCATCAATGATAAATGTCTCATCAGCATGAACTACTGTGAGATCTTTGAACTTAGAATCCATGGTGGCATCTGGAGCCTCAATTTCATCTTTAGCTGTTATTTCTCCTGTGCTTTCAGATGGGCAACTAGAAATACCAGCAGCATTCCTAGCAATGATTCTAAACTCATAAACACGATCCTCAGTGAGACCAGTGAGAGTGTATTGGGTATCAATGATATTGGTGAAGCTTGCTTTCATCCAGCGTTTATCTGGGTGCTTCCTCCTCTCAATCAAATACCCAGTGATTGCACTGCCACCGTCATACTGGGGTCTGGTCCATTGAAGTGTGATATGGTTTCTGGTGATTTCAATAGCCTCAGGAGTGCCTGGTGGGTCACATGGATCCCTGGCTACTGTGCTCTCTGAGACCTTGCTAGCTGGGCTGAGGCCAGCAATGTTCTCAGCATAAACTCTAAATTCATACTCTATACCCTCTTCCAATTCTGTGGTTTTGAATCGTGCATCTGGAATAAGAAGCTTGTTTAGTTTGACCCATAAAAGACTGTTCTTCTCCTTTCTCTCCAGGTGATAGCCTATAATTGGACTACCCCCATTGTTGGTGGGGGGTTTCCATTCAACAACCATGCTCTCTTTGGTTGCAGATGTAACAACTGGTATTCCAGGGGCAGCAGGTTCACTGAATGGATACTTGGCAACCACAGCAGGAGAGACAATAGCTGAACTCTTTCCATATCTATTCTCAGCTGAGACTCTAAATTGATATTCAGTGCCAGTCTTCAAATTGCTGACTTTTATGGTTGTCCTGGCTATTGTAGCAGAAACAATTTGCCACACAGTAGTAGTGGTGTCTCTCTTCTCTACGATGTAGTTGTTGATCTGACAACCTCCAGTATACACTGGTGGTTCCCAGGACAGAGTAACAAAATTAGAACTCACTTCATCAATCTTCACAGGGCCTGTAGGAGGTCCAGGTTTGTCAAGAATGATAACAGTAATCTCTTCTGTAGCTGTTCCAATGCTGCTGGTTGCTGTAATTGTGTACTTTCCAGCATCTTCTTTATTGGCATCTTTGATTACCAACTTTGTAGCTGATGGTGTGCTTGATACATTTATTCTAGTTGTCTCTTTAAGAAGTTGTCCTTCCTTTTTCCATTCAACCTTTGGAATAGGACGTCCAAGTACTGAAATCTCAATTTTCAGATCCTCGCCTTGTTGTAAGCTGTAAGTATTGAATCTCATCTTGAATCCAGGCTCAACCGTAACATCTTTAGCAGTAACTGCTGCAGCCAGAGGTCTTGGGTCACTCTTTCCTTTTTCATTGAAGGCTGATACTCTAAAAAGGTACTCGTGTCCTACACTTAGACCAGTAACAGTACCCTCACAGGTCTTAGTTGTGGCAGCCACAACCCATTCTTCTGACCCCACAGGCTGCATCTCAATGTAGTATCCAATGATCCTGCTGCCTCCATCATGGACTGGTTTCTCCCACAAAAGTGAGGCTGTGGTTTTTGTGACTTCAGTCAAATTAACTTTACCCACAGACAACGGTGGCTCAGATGTTTTAACAGATTCTTTTGTTTCAACTGGCTGTCCAACACCAAATTCATTTTCTGCTAAGACTCTAAAGTAATAAATTGTTCCCTCAGTCAGACCTGTGATACGGTAACTTGTCTTTGTACATTTATTGTCTACATTAGAGTACACCTTCCTGGTTGACTCACGCTTTTCAACCAAGTAATTCTTTATTCTTGAGCCACCATCAATTACAGGGGGTTCCCAAGTCAAAGTGACACTCTCCCTCTTTATCTCTTTAACTATAAGATTTAATGGAGCCCCTGGAGTGTCCAGAACTTTAACAGAGACAAAAGCTGATTTGCTGCCAGCACTGTTTGCTACATTGAGGATGTATTTTCCAGCATCATATTTATCACAAATGTCAATAGAAAGCTGTGTGAAATGTACAGCAGTCTCAATCTGTGCTTTACTGGGCAGCTCTCCATCCTCTTTAGCCCAGCTTACGTCAGGAGTAGGACGACCCTTAAAAGGAACGCAGATTCTCATTGAGCCTCCTGCACGAACAACTATTCCCTTCCTGAGCTCTGAATCCAAAATCATCTCTGGAGGGTCAATTTTATCCACAGGAATTACAACTCCCAGAATTTCTGTGGGCTCACCAACACCAATTTTATTCATAGCACAGACACGCACCTTGTATTCTTGATGTTCTATCAGGTTTTTGATGGTAAACTTGGCAAGATTCACTCCAGTGGGTGGTGTGCAAATAGTCCATTCTTCCTCTTCTGCCTTGGTTATTTCAACAACATATCCTTGAATTTCACAACCCCCATCATATATAGGCCTGTGCCAAGCTAAGCTGATGGAGTCTTTTGTTGTGTCAACTACATGGGCATTAGTGGGAATGCCTGGTTCAAAAGTAGGGTCACAGGCTTTGAGATAGGGTGTAGGTGGACTTGGCTGGCCCACTCCAGCTGCATTTTCAGCAGATACCCTGAACTCATAATCATGTTCCTCAGTGAGACCTGTTACTCTAAAACGCAAATCAGTCACTCTACGTTTATTGCACTTGGTCCATCTCACTCCAGCTCTGTCTCTCTTTTCAATAATGTAACCACCAATGTCACTTCCTCCTGTAGACTGTGGGCGGTTCCAGCAAACAGTCATTGAATCCCTAGTAATGTTAGTGATTTCTAGTTCACGAGGTGAACCAGGAGGAACAAATGGATTTCTCATGATAACTGGCTCAGATTCTAGAGGTTCCCCTACTCCATACTTGTTGACAGCCAAAACTCTGAAGATGTACTCATTGCCTTTTAATAGTTTGGTAACCTTGAACATTGTAGCTCCACAATCACTAGAGACCACAGTCCAAGCCAAGCGGCTAGTTTCTCTTTTTTGAATGATGTAGTGAGAAATGCTAGCTCCTCCGTCATGCCTAGGTGGCAGCCATGACAGTGAGCATTTCTCCTCAGTAACATTACTAACTGTGAGGGGTCCCTCGGATGGGCCTGGTCTATCAAGAACCTTCACAGTGAACGGGACAGTCTTAGATCCAGCAACATTTGTCAGAAGCAAAGTATACTGTCCACCATCCACTCTGATGGAGTCTTTTACTACAAGTAATGCTTTAAAATCAGTGTTTTTAATTTCAGCTCTTGCTGAGTTTTCAACTTCAACACTTCCTTTGAACCACTGGGCTGTTGGGATGGGCTTTCCTTCTACACTAGCCTCCAGACTGAAAGTCTCGCCAGCATTAAGGACAATAGTCTGATTGTATATAGGATCAGTTTCACACTTGGGTGGCTCAACTTCATCCTTAGCTGTTATGGATCCTGTGTTCTCAGAGGGCTTGCTGACAGCACCAGCAGCATTCCTTGCAATCACTCTGAAGTCATATTTACTGTCTTCTGCAAGGCCAGTAACTGTAAATTCATTTTCAATAATGCTTGTGAAACTAGCCTTCATCCATTTTCCCTCTGGAAGGTCACGCTTCTCTATTAAATAGCCAGTTATAATGCTTCCACCATCATACTGCGGGGGTGTCCATCTCAGCATCACTGAATGTCTGGTTACAATTACAGCCTCTGGACGGCCAGGAGGATCACATGGGTCACGGGCTACGTATACCTCAGAGACTTTGCTGCATTTTCCAATGCCAACTATATTCTCAGCATATACTCTATACTCATACTCAATGCCCTCCTCAAGAGGAGTAGACTTGAATTTACAATCTTGAATGAGTATTTTGTTGATCTTTGTCCACAGGATACTATTCTTCTCTTTCCTCTCCAAATGATAACCCAAAATGGCACTGCCTCCATCAGATGGAGGTTTATGCCACTCGACCACCATGTAATCTTTAGTGTATGAGGAAACAAATGGTGTTCCTGGTGGTCCTGGTTCTTGGAATGGATATTGGGCTACAACAGGCACTGAATCAATTGCGTAACTCTTTCCATATCTGTTTTCAGCAAAGATTCTAAACTGGTATTCACTACCAGTCTTGAGATTGGCAACCTTTAAAGTTGTTCTAGCCACAGTGGCAGACACAACAATCCAATTAGTTGTAGTTGTGTCTCTCTTTTCCACTACATAGTTGGAGACTGGACAGCCACCTGTGTATGAGGGAGGTTCCCAATTAAGAGTGACACTCTCAGCACTAACATCATCAATCTTGATTGGACCTGTTGGTGGTCCTGGCTTATCCAGGGTGATAACTTCAATAGTGGCATCCTTGGAACCCAAGGCATTAGCAATAGTCACAGTGTACATACCACCATCTTCTCTGGTGGCATCCTTTATGGTTAGAGTGGTGTGATGTTCTGAGTCACTGACATTAACTCTGGTGGTCTGCTTAAGTGCCACTCCATCCTTAGTCCAGGTAATGGTTGGTTTTGGATGACCAGCAACTGGAACCTCTATCTTGAGGTCATTTCCCACCTGAACACTATAGGAACTTGATTTGGGTCTCACAGAAGGCTCAATGATTAGGTCCTTGGCTACAACTGATTGAGCCAGTTGTCTTGGGTCACTTTTACCTTTCTCATTTACAGCAACAACTCTGAACTGATATTCCTCTCCCTTCAGAAGGTTGCTCACTACCGTCTCCAGGCCTTTTACACTAGCACACACAGTCCATGCCTCACTGTCCTTAGGAGCCATTTCAATTTCATAATAACTGATCCTACTACCACCATCATGTTCGGATTTCTCCCATCTTAGAGTAACAGTACTGTGAGTGACGTCAAGAACACTAACCTTACCGGGTGGCTGAGGCTTCTCAGATATTTTAATTGGTTCCATAGTTTTAGCTTGGAGACCCACACCATATTCATTCTCAGCCAAAACCCTAAAGAAGAAGATTCCACCCTCTGGAAGAGGTTCAACCTTCCATGACATCTTGTTACATGTTGTAATGGTAGTATAAACCTTTCTTGTGCTTTCACGCT
The DNA here is from genome assembly GCA_903067075.1 of Micropoecilia bifurca. NCBI lineage: Eukaryota > Metazoa > Chordata > Actinopteri > Cyprinodontiformes > Poeciliidae > Micropoecilia > Micropoecilia bifurca. Next base: position 89,754 of record CAEGAF010030384.1, on the reverse strand, counting down.
TTTCAACAATATAATGCTTAATCTTTGAACCACCATCCAGAAGTGGAGGTTCCCATGAAAGAGTGACAGAGTTCTTAGTAATCTCTTTAACTGTTAAGTTAGTTGGTGGACTAGGAGAATCCAGGACTCTGACACTGATGAACACTGATTTAACTCCACTGGCATTCTCGGCAGTCAGTGTGTATTTGCCACTGTCAAATCGGTCAACATTCTCAATGGTAAGTGAAGCATAGCTTCCTGTGTTGTCAATTTGGGCAGTCTCTTTAATCTCACCTTCAACCTTTCCCCATTTCAGCTCAGGAGCTGGGCGCCCTCTCACAGGTACAAACAACCTCAGTGTGCAAGCTGATCTGATGTTGATCATTTTTCTCATATCAGCATCTAATTCAAGGTCAGGAGCCTCGAGCTTCTCTTCAAGAAGGATTTTACCAGGCACATCAGCATGTTCACCAACACCAATTTTGTTGATTGCACAAACTCTAAACTGGTACTCATGCTTTTCTAGAAGCTTTTTCGCTGTGAATTTAGTGTCTGTTATTCCAGTGGGTGGAGTGCACATAAACCACTCATCAGCTGCTACATCAAGTGCTTCAACAATGTAAGCCTTGATCTCATTTCCACCATCATATATGGGCTTACCCCATGTAAGAGATACAGTAGACCTAGAGGTGTCTACTACCTTTGGGTTGTTGGGCGGACCTGGTTTGAAAACAGGATCCAGTGCTTTGTAGTACATTGTTGGTGTGCTAGGTGTACCAATTCCAGCAGCATTCTCAGCAGCTACTCTGAATTCATAGCTATGGTTTTCTATGAGTCCTGTCACTCTGAAGCGCAACTCTGTCACACTGCGCTTGTTGCATCTTGTCCATCTCACACCATCCTTATCACGTTTCTCAATGACATACCCCTGAATGGAATTGCCACCATCATTATTTGGTCTCTCCCAGGTTACCACCATAGAGTCCTTAGTAATTGAAGAAACATCTACGTCAGTTGGGGGACTTGGTGTGACAAATGGATTTTTGGCAATCATTGGCTCAGATTCCAAAGGCTCGCCAATACCATATTTGTTGACAGGGATCACTCTGAAGATGTATTCATTACCAGGAAGAAGTTTAGTGATTTTTAAATTTAAGGTCTGAACCTTTTGTTCAACTACAGTCCATACCAGCCTGCTGGTTTCCCTTCTCTCAATAATATAATGGGAGATATCACTACCTCCATCTTGCAAGGAAGGTTTCCAGGAAATTGAGCATTTCTCACTAGTGACACCATAAATAGATATAGGCCCCTCAGGTGGACCTGGTCTGTCCAATACCTTGACATTAATGTTAATAGCTTTTTCTCCACCAACATTCTTTACCAGCAATGTGTACTGTCCTCCATCAGCACGAATAGCTTCCTTAACAGTTAGACAAGCTGAAAAATCGGTATTATGGATTTCTAAACGAGCTGCTTCTGCAATCTCAGTGCCTTCTTTCAGCCAGTGTACAGTGGGCACAGGCTTACCATAAATAGCAGCCTCAAGTTTAAATGTTTCTCCGGCATTTACAACCACAGCCTGGGAGTATTTAGCTTCCAGGTCAATTTTTGGTGGATCAATTTCATCCTTGGCAGTGATGGATCCTGAAGAATCAGATGGTTGGCTGAAGACACCAGCTGCATTTTTGGCAATGACACGGAATTCATAAATTTGATCCTCAGTAAGTCCTGTGACAACAAATTCAGTTTCAATAATGTTGGCAAAACTGGCCTTCATCCAACGCCCACTTGCCTCCTTTTTCTCAACAACATAACCAGTGATTTTGATGCCACCATCAAATTCAGGTTTGGTCCATCTCAGTGTCACTTGGCTTCTTGTTACAATGACAGCCTCTGGTTTTCCAGGTCTGTCACAAGGATCCCTAGCTACTTGGATTTCACTCACTTTGCTAGGTTTGCTGAGGCCAACAATATTCTCAGCATACACTCTAAACTCGTATTCAATGCCCTCTTCAAGTCCAACCACTTTAAATCTGGTCTCTGGGATAATCTGCTTGTTTTGTTTCACCCAGAGAATGCTGTTTCTCTCTTTAAGTTCTAAGTGGTAGCCCAGAATTTTGCTTCCACCGTCACTGCTGGGATTCTCCCACACAACAGTCATGGTCTCTTTAGTGGCTGACTTTACTACAACAGATCGTGGTGAACTGGGGACCTCAAATGGATACTGAGCAACAATGCTATCAGAAATGAGAAAAGATGACTTGCCATATCTATTTTCTGCAGCAATTCTAAATTGATACTCTGAACCAGTCTTCAGACGAGCTGCTTTGATGGTTGTTCTAGCTACAGTAGCAGACACAATCTGCCAGTTTGTAGTTGAGGTATCTCTCTTCTCTACAATGTAATTGTTGATTGAGCAACCTCCATCATATTGTGGTGGATCCCAAGACAAGACAACACTGTCTGCTGTCACCTCATCCAGCTTGATCGGGCCAGTTGGAGGACCAGGTTTGTCCAAGACAACAACACTGATATTTGTTGTAGCCTCCCCAGCTGTATTGTGTAGTTTTATAGTATATTTGCCCACATCGTCTCTGCAAGCCTCCTTGATGATAAGAAGAAGGTTTTTGTCTGTGGCCTCAGCATTAACTCTTGTTGTTTCTTTGAGAATGACATCTTCCTTCAGCCAAGTTGCTGTAGCTTTAGGACAGGCAACATATGGTACATCAATCTTGAGATCATCTCCTGCCAGCACACTGAATGTGCTGAAATTCAATTTGAAAGCTGGTGGTATTACTAAATCTTTAGCCACCACAGGTACATTGAGAGGCCGGGGGTCACTAACACCCTTTTCATTGAATGCAGAGATTCGGAACATATACTCCTCTCCATGTGTAAGTCCAGTTACCTGGGCCTCATTTGTCTTTACCACCATCACTTGTGTCCATTTCTCACTTCCTTTACATTGCATCTCAACATTATAGCCTGTAATCCTGCTTCCTCCATCATGGTCTGGTTTTTCCCAAGTTAGTGTGACACTTGTTCCGGTAACTTCACGGAGCGATACTTTGCCTGGTGGCAGAGGCTTTTCTGATGCCTTAATTGGTTCAATGGTTTCCACTGGCAGACCAATGCCAAATTCGTTTTCAGCGACTATTCTAAAGAAGTACAATTTTCCTTCTTCCAGGTCTCCCACTTTCCAACTAGACTTATGGCAGCTGGCACATACAGTTGAGTAGGCTTTCCTGGTTGACTCGCGCTTCTCCACAATATAGCTGCGGACTCTGGAACCCCCATCTATGAGAGGTGCATCCCAAACCAGATAAACTGAATCTCTTGTGACCTCCTTAACAATGAGATTCTGAGGTGGTCCAGGAGTATCTAGTACTCTAACGTTAACAAAAGCTGTTTTACTTCCTGAGGCATTCTCTACTGTCACCAAGTATTTACCTCCATCAAATCTGTCAACATTGTCTATCTGAAGAGTTGTGAATGATGGGGTAATTTCAATGTTAGCCTTGTCCAGGGATTCTCCATGCTCTCTTGACCATTTTACTTCTGGTGCTGGCCTTCCCTTGATGGGGACAAAAAGTCTGAGTGTGCTACAGGCTCTGATGGAAACAACTTTACGTAGCTCTGCTCCAAGTTCAATTTCAGGTGGAATTAATCTGTCTTCAGCCTTAGGGGTTCCAGGTACAGCAGCAGGTTCTCCCACCCCTTCAGAATTTGTTGCACAGATGTTGATTTTATACTCCTGGTTTTCTTTCAGACTAGTAATTGTAAAAGATGTGGCTGTCCATCCTTTCCTAGGAGTATGAATTGTCCACTCATCCTCCTCAGGTAGGCAAGTCTCCACAATGTAACCAGTGATTTCAGAACCACCATCATAAACAGGTTTATTCCAGGCAACAGTAATAGATGATTTAGAGGTGTCAAGCACTCTTGGGTTTCCTGGAGGTCCAGGCTGAAAGATTGTGTCAACAGCCTTGTAGAATGGACTAGAAGGGCTGGGCTGACTGAGACCAGCATTGTTTTCAGCAAAAGCTCTAAATTCATACTCATGACCTTGTGTGAGACCAGAGACCTTGAATCGCAAATCTGTCACAGTCCTCTTGTTACATTTCACCCAACGTAGACCTGTCTTATCCCTTCTTTCAATTATGTATGTATTAATTCTACTGCCTCCATCATGTTCAGGACGCTCCCAGCAAACAACCATTGAGTCTTTGGTGATAGTTGTGACCTCAGGCTGCGTTGGTGGGTCACTGGGACCATATGGGTTCACACAAGTCACAGGCTCTGATTCAAGGGGTTCACCTACGCCATACTTATTGACAGCCATTACTCTGAAAATATACTCATTTCCTTTAAGAAGCTTTGTGACCTTAAACCTGTTTGCTTGAAGGTCTGTGGCCACATTTGTCCATGCCAACCTACTGGTCTCACGCCTCTGTATGATGAAGTATTCAATTTTGGCACCACCATCATGTGTTGGATGCACCCAGTTAAGCACACATTTTTCTGCAGCAACATCCGTAACTGAAAGGGAATCTGGCGGTCCAGGCCTGTCAAGTACTTTAACATTAAAAGTGAACTTTGCAAATCCACCAGGATTGCTTGCAGTCAGGGTAAAAGCACCACCATCTCTCCTTAGAGAATCTTTGCTGATTAAGGTTGTGTGGAAGTCATGTGTCTTTATTTCTATTTTAGCTGTGTCCTCCAGCTCCTTTCCTTCCTTGGTCCATACTAGAGAAGGAATTGGCCTGCCAGTTACACTGGCTTCCAACTTGAATGGTTCTCCTGCCATTACTACAACATTACTGCTATATGATGCATCAATATCAAGCCTGGGTTCTTCAATGTCATCTCTGCATGTGATGGCTTCTGATGGCTGTGATGGAGCACTAACAGCACCAGCTGAGTTTCGAGCAAGCACACGGAACTCATATGTTGCATCTTCAGTCAGACCACTGACTGTGAACATGGTTTCTAGAATATTGTTGAAATTTGTTTTAAGCCAGCGTCCATTAGGCATCTTCTTCCTCTCCACTGTGTATCCCGTAATAGAAAATCCTCCGTCACCTTCTGGTTTGGTCCATGACAATGTCACCTCATGTCTTGTGATATTCAATGCCACAGGCCTACCTGGTGGGTCAACTGGGTCCAAAGCATACGTAGCCTCACAGGGTTTGCTAGGTTTGCTGAGACCAGCCATGTTTTCAGCAATAACACGGTGTTCATATTCAATGCCATCAACAAGGCCTGATGATTTAAAGATGTTTCCAACAACAAGAGCTTTGTTGATCCTCTGCCACAAGATGCTGTTTTTCTCTTTTCTGTCCACATGATACCCAAGAATAGGACTGCCTCCATCAGAAGATGGCTCATTCCAACTAAGAGTCATTGAATCTTTGTTGAAAGCTGTAACTACAGGAATGCCAGGCTGGCCTGGCACATCAAATGGATAGGCAGCTAACACTGGTTCAGACAGAACACATGGTCCAACGCCATATCTGTTCTGAGCCTTAATACGGAACTGATACTGGGTTCCAGTATTGAGTCGTGCTGCTTTGAATGTGGTGCGAATAACTGTAGCTGCCAACTCCACCCATGAAGTACCTATAGTCTCACGCATCTCAACAATATAATTATTTATAGGGACACCTCCATCATTCTCTGGTGGTTCCCAGGACATGATAACATAATCACACGAGACCTCATCCAGCTTGACAGGACCAGTAGGAGGACCTGGAATGTCATGGACCAGTACTGTGATGGTTTCTGTCAGAGTGCCCAGCAAATTCTTTCCAGTCATGGAATACTGGCCTTGATCAGTTCTTTTGATCTCACTGATGTTTAGGATTGTTGATGTTGCTGTGGTTTCAGTGTTGATTCTTTGTGTTTCCTTAAGTGCTATGTCTCCTTTCTTCCATGACACAACAGGCCTGGGTTTTCCCAGCACTGGAATCTCCACCTTAACACGGTCCCCTGCTTTGGAAATTACGGTTTTCTGGTAGACTCCTCTCAGGTCAAAAGATGGAGCAGAAGTTTGCTCTTTAATCACAGCTGGCCGGCTCTCACGAGGATCACTCCTGCCTGATGCATTGACAGCCATTATACGGAAGGTGTATTCAGCACCCTCAATCAGATCTGTCACAGTATAATCTAGAGCCTTAATGGTGGTTATGTGGACCCATTGATCAGTGTCTTTCTTTTGAGCCTCAATGACATATCCTGTAATCAAGCTACCACCATCATGAAGAGGCTTGGTCCATGCAAGGCTTGCGCTGTCATTGGTCAAATCAGTAACGTACAAGTTATCTGGTGCAGAGGGGGCCTGAGATACTCTTATGGGCTCAGGGGTTTCAGCAGGTTCACCTACGCCAAGGTCATTTTCAGCAGAAACACGGAAATAGTAGTAAGCTCCCTCCTCAAGGTCTTGAAATTTAAAAGAACACTTTTGCCATGTGGTGCTAAGCACGGTATAAGCCTTCTTTGTAGCATCTCTCCTTTCAATGATATAGTTATGAATCTTGGACCCTCCATCAATAATAGGGATTTCCCACTGGAGAGTTATGCTGTTTTTAGTTATCTCTCTTGGTTTAAGGTTGACTGGAGGTCCAGGTGTGTCCAGAACTTTCACATTGACAAAGCCTGACTTCTTACCAGCAACATTCTCCAAAGAGAGCTGGTATTTTCCTGCGTCGTATCTAGTGCAGTCAGGAATAACCAGTAGAGTGTAGGACTCTGTTGTATCAATGTGTGCACGTGCTTTCAGGTTGGTATTTTCTTTACTCCAAGTGACTTCAGGAACAGGACGGCCCTTGATAGGAACAAATAGACGAATTGAAGCACGGCATCTGACAACCAGAGTTTTCCTGAGCTCTGCATCCAACTCAAAGTCTGGCATTGTTTCCTGGTAAACTAGTTCAGTCACTTTCTCAACCTCTGCAGGCTCACCGACTCCCTCGGAGTTTACAGCACTAACTCTAAAGTGGTATTTGCCTCCTTTTTGAAGTTTACCAATGACATATTCAGTAACTTTAACTGGATATTGTGTCTCTGTCTCCCAGTCATCATGACCCTCCTTTTTATACTCAACAATGTAACCTTCTACTTCAAGACCACCATCATAATGAGGACGGCCCCAAGCAAAGGCTGCTGTAGTTTTTGTGGTCTCTGTAATTCTAGGATTGGATGGAGGACCAGGTGGATCTGAAAAAAAGTAAAACAAGACGTTAGTAAAGTTAATTAATAATGCTGATAATGCTATATTCCTGCTTGCTTTAAGGGTTGGTTGCAAAGTCTTCTTTACTTACATACAATATCCTTGGTCATTACAGGGCGTGATGGCTCACTTGGCTGTCCAAATCCAGCTTTATTTTCAGCAGTGACTCTAAACTCGTACTCTACTCCCTCACTCAGGCCTTGCACCTTGAAGCGAAGGTCAGGAACTGTTCTCTTGCAGGCTCTCACCCATCTCATTCCTCTCCTTTCTTTCCTTTCTACACAATATCCTCTAATGTCACTTCCTCCGTCCTGTACAGGTCTCTTCCATGAAATGGTAACAGAATTCCGACTGACATTATCTACCTCTGGAGCTGAGGGTGGGCCTGGTGGACCTAAGAAAAAAAATTGCCATGATAAAAATATATATATTTCCAAAATTTCAATGTCAGTATTTTTTAACTTTATTTTTAAACAAGGTAAACTTACCAAAACTGTCAGCCATCTTGACGGGACCAGATAGGCTAGAGTCTCCTGTGCCATACTGGTTTAGAGCGCACACTCTAAAGATGTACTCATTGCCCTTGATCAGTTTGCTGGCTACATGTCTGCAGTCCATAATATTTTCCGCAACTTTGGTCCACTGCAAGCGGCTAGTCTCTCTCTTCTCAAGGATGTAGGACTTGATAGAGGAGCCTCCGTCCTCTTCAGGTGGAAGCCAGGTCAGGGTACACTTCTCAGCTGAAATGTTACTGACTTCAATAGGGCCTGGTGGTCCAGGAACATCTAGGACCTTTACTTTAATGTGTTCTTCCTTAATACCAAATGGGTTACTAGCATTAATTGTGTACTCTCCGGTATTCTTCCGGCTTGCATACTTGATAGAAAGGGTTGAAGAGGTTGGAGTGCTAGTTACAGTGACAATGTCAGAGTTCTTGAATTCACGACCTCCCTTGGACCAAAAAGCAGTTGGGGGAGGTTTGCCCACAATCTTTGCAGCTGAGATAACAATTGTGTCTCCTGCCTTGACGGATACAACCTCCTTCATCGCTTGGTCAAGAGTGATAGATGGAGGCTCTGTTAAGAAACAGGAAGATGTTGAACAATAATTGAAACTTTGATTTTTAAAACCTGAAGTTGCATAAGTCGTAAATTTTAAACTACATACCATACTCATCCTTGCAGGTCAGTGATTCAGTGGTCTCCGAAGGAACACTGACAGCACCAGCAGCATTCTTGGCCCTGATTCTAAACTGATACTGAGCTCCTTCTGTCAGGTCTGTAACGGTGAAAGCACAGCTCTGGATGTTCACGTGATTGGCCTTCATCCATGCCTTTCCACCAGCCTCAAGTTTCTCAACCATGTAGCCAGTCAGCTTATAGCCACCATCATATTTAGGAACAGTCCAAATTAGAGTGACTGTGTTCCTGGTAACATTAATCACATCTGGTTTACCAGGTGGATCTGTAAAAAAATCAAAGGAAAGACATTAAATAAAACCAAGCCACTGCAATTTAATTCAGGCATTTACAATAAAAACAGAAAAGTTTCTATGTATAATATATAACTTTAAGAAAATGGTTTGGACTTACCAATAGGATCAAGGGCAACAACAGCCTCAGTGACTTTGCTTGCCTTTCCAAGGCCGGCCATATTCATAGCCATCACCCTGAACTCATACTCTAGTCCTTCAACGAGACCCGTAACTCTGCACTCCTTTACTCTCAAAGGAGTCTTACTAGCTCGCTTCCACATCAGGCTGTTTCTCTCCTTAAACTCAAGGTGATACCCTGAAAAGCCCCCAAAAGATATAATAAATGATGACTGATGACACTTGATTACCTACTTACAGAGATGAATAATAGTATTTTACCAGTGATTGGGGAGCCACCAGTGTCTTTTGGATCAGCCCAAGTCAGAATGGCTGACTCATGTCGAATGCTCAGAATCTCAGGAGGAGCTGGCGCCTCAGGTACATCTTGAGGGAAGATAAAAGGTCAGTAAATTCACTAAAATCTTTACACAAAAAATATAAGACCTACTTACTATAACAAAACATTTCAAGATTAATTCATAATACCAATTACTTTTGCCATCAGAAAAATTCAAACACTACATTTTCAGACTGTACCTTTCAACATTAATCAAATTAATTTGTCTTTTATTCAAATGCTGCCTGTCAGACTTCACTGATGTCTGAATACTGTCCTGAGGTCACTGATCCAAATGTAAGTGTACTGTATATCATAAAACATGGAAAGAACATCAACACAAGCTGAGGCTTAGTGTAATTATTAATCTCAGGATTGGATCATGTCTGTATCTGCAGATATCTAAATCAATGTATCAGAATTGGATTGGAACTCAATAATCCTCAGTCTAACTAGAATTGAACAATTCTGGATCAGAGAATATCCATTTTAACTATATGAAAGATATTTTAATATCTTATTACCTGTCAATCCATTTACAAAAACTACACTGATATTTACAGTAATTAAAAAGAGAAATCAAAGGACTTTTCAAGTAAAGTTTGAAGACCAGAGTTGTACTCACTGAAAGGATGCTGGGCGATGACTGGGTCAGACCTCAGGAACTCTCCGATGCCATACTTATTCTCTGCACACACTCTGAAGATGTACTCTATTCCATCGTGGAGTCTGATCACCCTCATGGCGGTCTTCTGGATGGCTGAAGCTACTGTGGCCCATTTGTTGTCTGTTGTCCTCCTCTTCTCAACAATGTAATTGGACACCTCTGCACCTCCATCGTCTATGGGCGGTGCCCACTCCAAGGTGATGCCGTCAGCAGTAATCTCGTCAAACTTGATGGGTCCAGTGCATATTCCGGGCTTTCCAACGACCTTCAACTGGAACTTGCAGTCCTTTGAGCCTGCGCTATTCCTGACATTGATGGTGTAGGTATCCGCATCTCCTCTCTGGCAGTCTCTGACCAGTAAAGTGGTAATGCCCTGGGAAGCCTCAACGCATATACGGCCAGTGTCGCCAAGTCCCATGTCGCCCTTCTTCCAGGTGGCGGTAGGGTAAGGCACTCCAATGACAGGGATGTTGATGCGCATGGTGGAGCCCTCCTTCACCACGCAGCAACCATCATGCAGACTGCTCAAGTTGCAGTCAGGCAGCACTGAAATGTTACCAATTGGTGTTAAAAACTTTTCTATAAGAAATTATTTTTTGGCATTGAAAATCATGTAAGTTCATTTAAAGGGGCAGTATTATGTATTTTCATTCACTTTCATTCACTTAGTGCTACTTTATAGTACCTTTAACAATGTTTTTACTAGTATTTCACTGAGAAGATGCTCCTTCAATAAGCTCAATTAGGTGTTTTGTATTTGCTGCTGCTGCTAGTCTGAAGGAGCTGAGTGGAGGAGCTCAGAAACTGTAACACTATGGAGGAGCAGCACCTCAAAGGTGAGGCTATGTCCACCCAGGTGTTTTACACAGCTGATTGGTTGCTACAGAAATTAAAGGATTTCTCAAACATGAATGAAATAAGCAAGGCAAAACCAACTATGTTTTTGAAGAGGGAATAAAATTATAACATGATATAAAGCTTGAAAAAGTCAACTTTATATAATACTGTCCCTTTAAAAAAAGAATATAAATGTCATGAAGGCGACCCGGTGGATTCCTTACCGAACTGGTCTTTGGCAACAGCAGTGAGCTCAGTTGGTGGTCCCTCTCCAGACTCGTTGAGGGCCTTTACCCGGAATAAATACTGTTTGCCGTCTGCCAGCTCACTGATGGTGTGACTGGTGTTCTTGCCCTTCATAATCTCCTTCCATTTCTCCTCTCCTTCACTCTGCTCCAGGATGTAAGCGGTAATGAAGCTTCCGCCATCACTGATGGGTTTCTTCCAGCTCAGTGTGATAGAGTCTTTGGTGGTCTTTTGGGCTCTGAGGTCTGTCACTGGACCAGGTTGTTCTGCAAAAGTGGATTTAGAAAAGGTTAAAGCGTATTTTCTGATAAGATCAAATGGATATTAGTTCCAGTGCATAACTTTAAGAAACTTGAATACAAAAAAACCTCCAAATGTGAAGACATATGAATGTATTTCCTTTTAAATCTGAATGGAACACGAAAGTCCTTGAGTGTTTTCTATCTAACAGACCGGTAGATCTCACTCAATTTGGGACCAAAATTGCAGCCTGTGGTGGTGGTGCACAAAGAACTGCTAAAAGAAATGACACAAAAACCTACGAAGAAGGTACAACCGTACATCTTTGAAAAGAAGAAGTGGAACCTCCTGCACAGCCAACAAGAATGCAACAAGTGGTTGTTGAATGGTAAGTCAACAACAAAACGCTCGTCCTATACAGCACATACAGCGGTAAAACCAGCTGATTAATCATGATGGAGTTCAGATTGGATTACTAGTTGATGGACAAAACTCTGCTGGGGTTGCTAGGTAACAGAAGCCCCAAAATGGATGTATAAAAATGTCAAAATGTGAATTTTGTATAATACGTCCCCCCTTTAATGGCTTAATTATCCTTTAAAATACTAAAGTTAATTCCACATCCAAATTTTTAATGTACGTTTCTGATTGAATAATTCTGGATTCAGAGGGTCGACTTTAATCTCTGAAGTATAATAAATCGCTACCTGAGGCCCGGACGCTGCCTGCCGTCTCGCAGCCCTCTCCGATGCCATAAGCGTTTTCAGCCAGAACTCTGAAGCAGTATGCTTGACCCGGTTCCAGATTGGTGATTCTGAAGGAGGTCTTGTGGCACTCGGCGGAGACGCAGGTCCATGCCTTCCTCTCAGCCAAACGTTTCTCCACAACGTAGCTTTTCACTGGACTTCCACCATCGATCAGCGGCGGCTCCCAGCTTATCCAGGCGTGGGTCCTGGACGTCTCCTTCACAGTCAGGTTGGCAGGTGGTCCAGGTGAGTCTGAGAGGGAGGAGCAGCAGAAAACTTTAGTTAATTGCTCAAGGTATCAAAGAACAAATAGAAAGGTAAATGGTAATTTTAATTTACATTAGGCAACATGCATTAAACAAGCACAACATTATGACCATTTGATTTGATTTTATGAAGGCTATTCCTTATAATTTGCTGTAATTAAAGGATCTGTTATCTGGTGTCAGATAAAAATAAACACACCTTCAGGGATCTAGTACAAAAGCACAAAATATTGTCTAATACTTTTGTCTGGTTTCTAGTGGACTTGAAATAAAACAAAACTAACTTACAAGTAATTTTTCAACTAATTATAGGAGGTTGTTTTCAGTCAATAATTATTTAATGCTGAAAAAGAAAGTTCTAGTTTCAGTGGCGGATTATTTCACTTTAACAAGGCATCTTGTTAATCTTGTGAAATAATCTACCTGTAGATCTAATACTTTTTTTTATCAATATTCCTATATCTTGCTGAAAAGATATTTGTAAGTTAGTTTGTTTTATTTCAAGTAATATATTTGCACTAGAAACTATATAAAAATCTTTAAGAAGGTTTTGTGTTTCTGTAATGTAATCACATTTGTTGAAGCTTAACATAAATGTGTTTTTATAACTGCTCTTTTTTTTATTAACAACAGTTCAAAACAAGTCCAGGTTTATATTTATTCACTGTAATGCAACGCCTCTGATTAAACCCTAACTGTTTGCAGTCTGTGTACTCAGACAAATCCTTACCGAGGACTTTAACGATGATGGTGTAGCTCTTGGATCCACTGCTGTTCTCCAGAGACAGGACATATTTGCCTGCATCATATCTGTTAATGTCCTCAATCATTAGCAGAGTGTCCCACTCGGACGTCTTGATCAGCAGGCCCTGCCTGTCCTTCAGGTTGGCGTCCACCTTCGTCCATGTCACCTTGGGCGCCGGGCGTCCCCTCAGAGGGACGTACAGCCTCATGGTGATGCCGGCTCGCAGAACCAAAGCCTTCCTCAGATCAGCATCCAGCTCACCTTCAGGGGCAACTGAAGAGAGGCAGATTATTAAAATATGGTAGCTACCCCGCCTTTAAGCCATTTTACTGGACAATAAATTGTCCTAGAAATCATTGCAATAAACTATAATATTGCCATTTTGAGAGCCTTTTTAACTAATAATAATGGCTTGTAAACACAAATATACTCACTCAAAGATAAAAAAAAAGAACTTTCATTTCTAAAGAATATTTAACACTGGGACTGGAAAACATTTTAAATATACAAAAGAAAAAACAAAACAAGAATCCAAATGGATTATGAAGTCTCTGTGACCAAAACTGCATTTCAAATTCAGCTTAGACAGGGAAAACAGGCAAAGGTTCAGGAAGTGCAAACTAACTACTTCGTACTGGGTGTTAAATGCTTTCAATGTTTTTCAAAATGGCGGCTTTCCAATGATAGAGCTCATTTTAATTTATCATGTGATTAATGGACTTATTGCTTATTGTGACAGGCCAACAATCATCTGATGAACGTACTCAGGATGTCCTTGGCCGTGTGGTTTCCAGGAACCTCGCTGGGCTCGCTGTAGCCAATCTTGTTGACGGCAGTGACTCTGAACTGGTACTCTGTGTTTTCCGTCAGGCTGGTCACCACGAATTTGGTGGCCTGTAGTTTCTTCGGGACATTGCACTTGGTCCACTCCTCGGCGTCGGCTCGCTTGCACTCCACCAGATATCCAATGATCTCACAGCCGCCATCGTAAGCTGGTTTGGTCCAGCTGAGGCTGATCGAATGCTTGGTAGAGTCAACCACCTTGGGGAACGCAGGTGGGCCAGGCGGATCTTAAGAATAACACAGAAAGCTTAGAAGTCTGACAAACATCAGGGATATTTTCAGTTACGTTTTTCTCCTAATCAGACACTCACAGACAGGGTCAACAGCCAGAGCGGCGTTGGACGGATCGCTGGGTTTGCCCAGGCCGGCCTTGTTCATGGCGATGACTCTGAACTCGTACTCTGAGCCTTCGGTCAGCTGAACTGCCTTGATGGTTCTGTCGATGACGGGTCGGCGGTTAACCTTAGCCCAGGTCAACTCAGTGGCCTCACGCTTCTCAACCAGGTAACCCAGAATGGGAGCTTTGCCATCATTGGTGGGAGCTTTCCAGCTGACTGTCATGGAGTCCTTGGTGATGTTGGTAATGACCGGTGGCTCACATGGCCCAGGAACATCTGATGGAGGAGATAAAGGCATGAGAGTCACACTGAAGACCAGGTTAACAGGCATCTCTGAACTGACACCTATTATGCTTCCTAGAACAGGTTAAGATGGTTTTATAGGCCATACAAAATATGTCTTGTCACTTTAAATCTAAAAAAGTTGCTGCGGGTCACGTCCCTCCAACTCAACGTTTACGTTCACATGTGAAAATGGCTACAAACCCATTCAATTCAAATTAAATTAGATGTGCAATTATACAGTAGTACATATTTGAAAAGCAGAAATGGAGCCCCCTGCACAACCAACAAGAATGGACCAAGTGGTTTCAAATTGTTCAAATGTAATATTTAGTTGTTTAGAAATTTAAAAAGGTATTCCTAGTGTAGGAAAAACCAAAATAGCTATTAAGAGAGTATTTTAAACTTAAAATAAAGTTTAAAAGGCATCAAAAAACAAGCATCAGTCAGGAGGAGGGTATAGAAAATTGCCTTATATTTTATATATTCCTCAATGATGGTGTTTTTGGGTTCAACCAAAACTTACATTAAGACATCCATATATTCTGTTTGCAAAGTTTTTCAGATAAATGGTTTAACTCATAAAAACAAAAATAGAAAAATGAATTCTCACCGTAGGGGTTCTTCACGGTTACGGCGTCAGTCATGATGGCGTCTCCCACACCATACTGGTTCTCAGCACTCACTCGGAACTGGTACTCATGACCCTCGATGAGCTTTTCCACTGAGCAGTCGGTGTTGTGGCCATGGATGTTAGCGGTCACCAGGGCCCAGTTGGCCCTGCTGGTTTCACGCTTCTCAAGAATGTAGTTGGTGATTTCAGATCCTCCGTCTGCGTGTGGAGGCTGCCAGCGAACCTTCACACGGTCGGAATACACTTTGGAGATTTTTATTGAGGCTGGAGGGCCGGGTTTGTCTGCAGAGCAGGAAGAAGAAAGGTTGAATTTCAAATATGAATGCATTTAAGGCTTGTTGAGCTTTTCAGTAGGGCTGAAACTAAGGATCATTTTGGTTATTGATTATTCTGACGATTAATCGGGTAAAAAATGGCACATTTTGCAAATATTTGTACTTGCTTCTTCTATAACCCTAAACATGGATTTCATTTAATTAACTTCAGGCAAAATGATACAAAGTTTTTTTTAAAGCTAAGAGACCATACAAACAGTTAACACTTCTGAAGGGTGTCAACATTAAAATCTTTATGAAGAACAAATAATTGGAATTACATAACCCTAAGGTAGCATTCAATAATCGATTAATGGCACCATTCACGTCACTGTTTTTACTGCAGCTTACCCAGCACCTTGACCTTAATGGTGGCATACTTGCTACCACTCAGGTTTTCAGCGAGGATGGTGTAGTCTCCAGTCTCCTTCCTGGTGACCGAGTACAGCTCCAGCAGATGAACGTGTTTCTTCTGCGTCGCCTTCATTCCCTCTGCGATCACCAGTGGCGCACCGTCTCTCTTCCAGCTCACCTTAGGCAGGGGTTTGCCATGAACCTCAGCGTCCAGGGAGACGTTGTCGCCTGCCTTCACCACAATGAGGCCCTTCATGTTGATGCCCAGTTCTACGCGAGGAGGAACTGTACAGGAGACAGAGGGAGGAAGTTCATGACCCGCCACTAGATTTGATTTGTTCTTAACGGGTTGAGCAAAACCGTACCATTCTCAGCAATGACAGGAATGGGATCCGACACCTCAGATGGGAGGCTGACGTTGATGGCTGTCCTGGCAATGACTCTGAACTGGTATCTCTGACCCTCCTCCAGGCCCTGAACCACGTAGCTCTCAGTTTGGATGTTCATGCAGTTGGCGTTGCAGCAAGTCCATTTGTCCTCTGGCAGCTTAGTGTATTCCACATGGTAGCCAATCAGCTTGCTGCCACCGTCATGTTTGGGACGGCTCCAGACCAATGAGACGGAGTTCTTGGTCACATCCATTGCTTCGGGTTTACCTGGTGGGTCTGGGAGGAAAATAGAAGGGTTTCACATGAGCAATGTTGTCTAGTTTTGATCCTCTTCAATGTGATTTTCCCTGCCCCAACTCCATCATATAAGACAGCATTTGGCTATTGATTTTAAACAATATGATGTTCAAGTTTTTCCTTTTAAAGAAGTCTCTTTACTAAGGTGCCCATTTTACTTCTTGAGCCCCTGACCCCCAAAATATCTGAACATGCCACTGAAAATATCCCAACATAAAATGGGATTCTTCTTCAAAACAGATTATATGATCTATGATCTATAACCAATGATCATAGATGATCGATTATAGATCATATAACTGATGATCTATCATTGTTTATATGATAATCATCATCATCAAAGATCATCATATAATCATTATATAGATGATATCAGATGATAGATAATATCATATAATCATATATCGTATTGTATAGAATAAGCATAAAAATAATGAACAATACTGAAGTAACTTAATGATCAATCTGGAAAATGTTCGTACAAATGTATATCATTTGATTATTATAGTCATATTTTCTTCAGTTTAATTTGATTTTGAACTGACGTTCTATCAAAATAAAAGAAAAGTTTTGCTGGCCTTTTCTTTTTGTAACTAGAAACTGAGGTAAGAACAGATATACTTACCAATAGCAGTTCTGGCGGTGATGAAGTCGGTCTGTTTGCAGGGTTTTCCCTGTCCAGCCATGTTGTAGGCCGACACCCTGAAGCTGTACTCCAGGCCCTCGATGAGGCCGGTGCAGGTGTACTGTGTGGCTTTGACCACAGACTCGTTAGCCTTCACCCACAGCAGGCTGTTCCTCTCCTTCTTCTCTATGCAGAAACCAGTGATGGGGCTTCCACCGTCGCTGCTGGGACGCTCCCAGGACAGAATGACAAAGTCCTTGTTGATCTTGTTGATCTGCAGATTTCTGGGTTCACTTGGAGGATCTAGGAGAAAAACCCCCCAAAAACATTAACACATAACATCACATCTGGAAAGGTAGGAAAGTTGAGTCACCCCGTGTTTCTAGGAAGCAATAAAAAGACATTTATTATGTGGCCAAACCTCGTGGCTAAAGTGTTTAGTAGATATTTATTTCTTAAAAAAAAAACGTTTTTCACTCTTGAAAATGAATTTAGTCTAGCATAAGTTTCATAGGAATTGACTTTAGACCACAACAAAGATTTTCAATTTGGTTTATGTATAGAGCTACAATATGAGGTCATAAATCAAAGAAATAAACTCAAAATTGTAGCTTTGAGGTAAATTGAGCCATTTAGCCAAAAACATATTACAAGGGCTGTAGCTAACAATTACACAAGTAATTGATTTATCAAATATTCCAATGATTAATTGGATAAAAAATGCTTAATCTTAACCCTATTCGTCTTATAATGAACAAAACTCACCAAACGGATATCTGGCAATCATCTTCTCAGAGTAGAGGGGCTCAGAGATGCCGGACTTGTTCTCAGCCCGGACCCTGAACCAGTACTCCTTTCCAGGTGTAAGTTTGGTCATTCGGAAGCTGGTCTTGGTGCAGGAAGCTGAAACGGTGATCCAGTCACCCTGGCTGATGTCACACTTCTCCACAATGTAGTTGGTGATTTGGCTGCCGCCATCTTCCTCCGGGGCGTTCCAGAGCAGCGTGCAAGCATCAATATCCAATTCTGAGATCTCCAGAGGGCCACTAGGAGGTCCAGGGATGTCTGAGAAACAGAGAGGACGTTGTTATTGATGAAATAATTTTAATATGTCAATGCTATGTTGTTAGAAGCAGTGATGGGTGCTTTAGCTGACCCTGGACGATGACTCTGAGGATCTGGTTGACCTTGCCGGTGCTGTTCTCGGCAGACAGGCTGAAGTAGCCGCTGTCCTTTCTGTTCACGTTCTTGATGATGAGGGTACAGGTTGTCAGAGTCTTTACGACCGACAGGCGGTCTGAGGTCAGGACGTCCTCGTTGCCCTGCTTCCACTTGCAGAAAGGAGCCGGTTTACCAGCCACGATGCCTTCGATCACCATTTTTGATCCTGCCCTCACCGTAACAATGTCGGGCATGATGATCTTTGGAGCCACTGAAAGCAAAGCAAATATTAAAGGTGAGCTATTATGCTTCCTCTAACAGGTTTGGATAGGTCTATGAGCTACACAAAACATCTTTATGACAAATTCTTAGATGATGGGATTTCAGCTCAGTTCTGCCTATTTTGAGCTCCTTTCAGATTGAGCTGATTAGAGAATCTGAAAATGAGAAACTGCTGTCCAAGTGGTTTATTCATGCACTTGGGTTGCTTTTAGAAGCAGTAAAAACCCAAACAAAAGTACACAATTGTGCAAAGTACATCCTCTATAACAAATAAACCACTGATCACAAGAACCTGTTATTTTGCAGTTAAGCTGAACTACTTACTGAGCTGCTCCTTGACCTCAAACACTCCCTCCGCCTCGCGGGCCAAGCTAACTCCAACCGAGTTCCTTGCTGCCACTCTGAACTTGTACTTTGTTCCTTCCTTCAGACCAACCACCACGATGGTCAGGTCTTTGACGACAGAGTAAGGTGTCCACTTGTCCTCAGGAGCTCCCTCTTCCTGGTAATCAACAACATAACCATTGATCTTAGCTCCTCCGTCTCTGAGGGGCTTCAACCAGCCCAACGTGGCGCTGTTCTTTGAGATCTCCAACACATCCATCTTCTTAGGTGGGTCCGGCTCACCTTGATTTAAAAGTAGGCAATTATTAGACAAGAATTAAATAAATAAAATCAATCTACATAATTTCCTGTAGGCCATACTCACTTATAGGATCCACAGCCAGATAGGACCTGGGAGAATCCTGAGGAACTCCAATTCCGTATTTGTTGCACGCCATGACTCTGAAGTAGTACTCGATGCCTGGAGTCATGTTGGTCACCTTGAAGCTGGTTTTCTTCAGGTCCTCTGTGCATTTGTTCCAAGTCTTCCTATCCACTTCCCGTTTCTCCACAATGTAATTAATAATGTGGCTACCGCCATCATTTTCTGGAGGCAACCAGGAGAGCTGGGCAGTTGTTTTAGTTATGTCGGTAGCATCCAAGCCACCAACTGGACCAGGAGTGTCTGGATAGAGTTAGAAATAAATTTAGTTGATAAAGATCAGGTATATTTTATAGACAAGTTGCAATGTGTCATCCCACGTCCAAGATCCTTCCGCTTAGCTACCTGCTAGAGGGCAAAAAGCTACTCGCCGACGATGACTACCATTGTCAAGTTGTCAACATACCATGCTAAAACTTAAACCTATGCATGACATATAGTTCAGACGATCACTTATTAATAATTGCAAAATAAACATAAAACCTAAAAACAAAAGAAGTATAACAGACTGAATGTTTTGTTCTTTGTGTTGGGAATGTTTGCATGTTTTTTTGTATTGGATCCTGACAAGTGGAGTTGTTGCCATACTAATGTGTCTGTGTGTAGCTTAACCGACACAGAGAGCAAGAAAAAAGCGTCTGAGTTGTTCTTCAATGGTTTTCTGCATTATTTTACTTTTGTTATCTGTGCTGAATTATTAATACCTACATCTCCAGATTTAATTTGAACAGAATTGTTCTATCGTGACAACACAACTATATATGGAAAGTAAAAATATCCTCTGTTTGTCCTTTGTGTTTTCCGCAAGCGAGAAATCCCCAGATGTGAATAATAACATGCAATGAGTCTGTAAGACAAGCAACAGTGTGAGCTTTTCAATGGCTTCCTGTTCTTACCAAGCACTTTGACTCGGACAAACACAGCTTTCTCTCCAGCCGAGTTGGACAGAGTCAGTGAATATTTTCCAGAGTCCTCTCTGGTGCTCTCAGGGATCACCAGGAAGCACATGGTGTCGACCTGGTCCACGTGACCTCGGCGTATGACGTTATCCACACCCAGGCGCTTCCAGGTCACCTTGGGGGCCGGCCTTCCTCTGATCACGGCAAACAACCGGATGGGACATCCAGCTCTGACGGCGAGGCCTTTCCTCAAACTGGCATCCAGCTCAATTTCAGGGGCCTCTGTGGTCATGAAAGCACAAATAAGGCTGTGAGCTCATGTAATGTCCTAAAAATGAACTATTTTAGTATATAGGATCCTATGAAATTCATTAGATTTTTTCCTAAATTCCACTGTTTCTGTTTTAATTTTTCTCAATTCCATTTATTCCACGATAACCATATTTATTAACTGAGAAAGTATATGAAAAAGATTAACAAATCAATAGCTGGAGCTACATTCCTTGTTTTTCTGTATCACAAATCAAACAGCTGCTGTGGTTTAACAGAACATTGTTTTTATGATGTGTCAAAAAGTGTTTCCATCTCATTTTTTAAGGAACTCAAACATAATGCAAAAACACAAAATCTTAGTACACTTGAAATCAGATAAATCAGATAAAACTAACTCACTTTTTAAAAATTAATAATTCCTTAATATTGATTAAATAATACTGGTTCCACTGGGAGATTATTTCACTTATAGTAAGACATTTTTTCATGTTACGAATTAAATAATCTGGCAGTAGAACTAGTATTTGAAAAGTTATTTCTAAGAGTTTTATTTTACCAAGATATTTATTTAAATGTTACAGATTTAGTAGACATGACTAACTGCAGCTAGCTAAATAGCTTCTTTATGAATAGTTGTCTAATTTTTGCACTTCCATTCGACCGTGTGCTGACAATAATTACAAAAGTTTTCTGTCATTTTTATAAAATTCGCTATTATTATTCTATGTCTTATTGTGGATTACATTTTGTTTGTTAATTTCCACATTTCCGTCAGAGTTTTCTGCATTCATGGGGTCTTTTAAGCGCATAGACTCACCAAGGATCTCCTTGGGAGACACTGCCTCCTTCAGGTAGGCATGGCGACCCCAGCCCACCTGGTTTTGGGCAGAGACTTTAAACTCATACTCCTGTTTCTCATCCAGCTGGCCGATAGTGAACTCTGTGATCACCAGCGGGCCATGGGTATCGATTCTCTTCCAGCCCTCTGAGGGTTTCTCTGGGTCGGCGTCGCTCTTCAGCCTCAAGTCTAGGCTGTAGTTAATAATGGTGGCGCCACCATCGTACACGGGTTTAGACCAGGACAGGGTAATGGAGGTCTTTGTGCTGTCAGAAACCTTCAGGCATGCTGGTGGTCCAGGTGGTTCTGAAGGTAGAGGTGAAAATTTAAGACAATGAAGAATGGAAAAGCAAGAGGAAACATTCCACACTGAAAGTTGAGCTAAACTCACCAATAGGATCTTTGGCTGCAACAGGTCTGCAGGCTTTGCTTGGCTCTCCAAGGCCGACCTCGTTCTCTGCTTTCACTCTGAACTGATATTCATGGTTTGGAATCAGGTTTCCCACTTTCATGCGTCTTTCAGAGATGGGGCTCTTTGTACAAGCCACCCAGCGCACCGCCCTCTTCTCCTTCCTCTCCAGAATGTAGCCAGTGATAGACTTTCCTCCATCATTCTCAGGTGGAGCCCAGACCACAGTCATCTCCTCCTTACTGACCTGCATCACAAAAACAGGAAATGGTCCAGTGACCAAGGACCTCACTTCTACTAGGGATGCGAACAATTAATCAATTTACAATTTATTAAATTACAAGTAGTTCCAATGGCGTAACTAATGTATCTGCTTAAACCTTCTTTTATAGTGTTGTAGTTTGGGCTCCATCCAGCAGAGGGCATCGCTGGTCATACTTATGCGGAGCCAGTTGTAAGCAAAACAAACATGGCGGAGGGATACAAAAACAAGAAAGCTATTTGGTCCAAACAGAGTGCAGTGTGGGATGCAAAATGCACATTATGTGGTTTTGTTTTGAAATGTAAATACTCGACAAGCTCCTCAAGTTGCTGCCTTAAGATTTTCAGCCTAGCTGGAGCAGCGTCAACATCTCGTTTAAAAATTATTGATGTACTACAAACACCAGGATGCGTTGTTAATAGAAAAGTGAAGGAGATAATGCAGAAAAATTATAACATGATGAAATAAAACATGATGCCAATAAGCAAGTTTGACTTTGAGGGCTTTTTGTGAGCTAATGCACTTTATGGGGCAAAGTTTTAATATTCATTGAAGAGCAACAGATGGTTCTTCTGAATTCCTTATGAATCTCTGTTCATAAGGAATTAAGTGTACATTTTATTAATTTCATCTTAAATTTTTCTTTATTATACTTTATAAATATATCTAAGTTTAATAATGTACAGAAACCACAGTTTTCTGTTTATTTGGTCAGTATTTAACATGGCTTTCACAGAATAATGTTAAAAGTCAATCATCTCTTTTAAAATTGAGCATATTATGAAAAATGTTGTTGTCCTGATACAAGAGAAAAGTGAGTTTTTAAGATTAACCTACTGATAACTTGCATCTACAGTTACAACCTTTCCTAATCTAGACCTTATCTTACCTTAGTAACTTCGGGGGCTTCAGGGGGTCCAGGTCTGTTGAACTGAGTCTTGACAGTTACAGGCCTGCTTTCCATGGCTGGGCCAGTTCCCATCTTGTTCTCTGCTCTCACTCTGAAGATGTACTCATTACCCTCCACCAGTCGGGTGACGTTACAGTAAGGAGTGACTACTGAGGCGGAGTATGTGGACCACACCATTCTCCTGGTCTCACATTTCTCCAGAATGTAACTGTCCACTTCGCAGCCTCCGTCGTCCTCTGGACCGTCCCACACCACTCTGCATTTGTCAGCTCCGATGCCGGTGATCCTCAGGTTCCTCACTGGTCCCGGCACATCCAAGACGTTGACGTTTGCGTAGGCTGTGAAGGTGCCAGCTGTATTAGTGGCAGTGATGACATATTTGCCGGTGTCTGAGCGCCTGGACTTGGTCAAAAGAAATTTGGAATAATCGGAACCGGTTTCATAGCTCATTCTGGGATTGTCTCCCACAGCTTTGTCTTTTGTCCATTTGACTTCAGGCTGCGGTTTTCCTCTCAGGGCAGCCTCCATCCTGACCGACTCTCCAGCCTTCACTGTCACAGTTCCTGCTACCTTCAGGTCAATAACTGGCTTCTGGATCTCCTCCCTCACCACAATGTCAGGGATCTTTACCCATGCACTTTCTCCACCTTCATTCACAGTCTGGACCCTGAATAAAAAACACAAGACTTTTATTTTCAAAAACACTTGTGGTTGCCTAGCAACAACTTGTTAAGCACCTGTGCAGCAATAGTTTTATGTTTCACCATTGTGCCTTATAACTGCTTAAAAATCAAAAACAGTAGTGTAAAGTGTAAACTCTCGGTATAAAACAGAAGGTTACGCCACCATTTAGGTTGTATTTCAGACAGCTAAAACAAAAAAACGAATCAATTATTGTGATATCTTTTTCAGCCATATCATCCTGTCCTAGTAAAAATGTGCTAAACAAAGAATATTTCTTAGAAATATAATCAAGTTTTAATTTACCTGAATGTGTAGGTTTGGTTTTCAACCAACTTGCCAGCCAAGAAAAAGGTATCCGTTAGCGTGCTAGTGTTGAGTTTCTCCCACTGTTCAGCATCTTTGTGTTTGCACTCCAGGTTGTACGAGAGGTTGGGGCTGCCGCCATCATAGTCGGGCTTCCTCCATCTCAGATAGACAAAGTTTTTACCAATGTCGGTGGCTCTAAAGTTCTCTGGCTCACCAGGCTTCTCAATGGGGTCGATGGCCAGCAGAGCGGTCTTGGTCTCCACACAGGGACCAGGTCCCAGCTTGTTGACGGCGCAGACGCGGAACAGGTACTCATGGCCTTCCATCAGTTTGGCTTTGATCTTGCGATTGGTGCAGTTAGAAGAGATCATGGACCACATGCTAATGCTGGGCTCACGACACTCCACAATGTAATTGGTGATCTCAGACCCACCGTTGTCAATGGGTGCCTCCCAGTTGACCATGCATGAGTCCTTGGTGGCATAGGTTATGTGCAGATTCTGGCAGTGACTTGGTCTGTCCAACACATTAACTGTGATGGTGCAAGAAGCCTCACCACCCTCATTTGAAGCCTTCAGTGTGTATTGTCCATGATCATTCCTCGTAGCTTCTTTTACCCTGAGGTGAACCACTGGGAGGTTCTGAATGATGGTCACTCGTTTGCTGTTCTCCAGAACCGTCTCCTCCTTTGACCAAATGACCTCAGGATCAGGACGGGCCTTGATGTAGCCAATGATGTTGATATTGTGGCCGACACGCACGGTTAACCTCTCGCGACAGGTGGCCTCCATTTCAATCTCAGGAGGGATGAGGATATCCTGAGCAGTGATTGCCTGTGGCATTTCTTTTGGCTCTCCATCTCCAATCATGTTTGAAGCATAGACTCTGAAACTGTAGCTCACACCTTCTTCCAGACCCTTCACCCTGTAGGCACACAGCTTGATGAAGTCATCCAGGTTCACTTTCTTCCACTCCTCGCTATCGGCTTTCTTCATTTCCACTGTGTAGCCAAGAATGGGGCTGCCTCCGTCTCTGGAGGGTTTGGTCCAGACCAGGTCAGCAGTGTTCTTACTGTAATCCTTAACTTTGGGATTAATAGGAGAACTTGGGACTGAGATGGGTCTGCAGGGTTTGCAGGAGTCAGAAGTAGGAGAAGGACCACTATAGCCAGCAATATTCTCTGCAAACACCCTGAATTCATATTCACTTCCTTCAAACAGACCCTGGACTCTGTATCGGAGGTCCTTGCAAGGGGTCCTATTAACACGGATCCACTTTCCTCCCTTGTGTCTGCGCTCTATGAGGTAGCCAGTGATCGGGCTGCCACCATCAGCTAGAGGCATGGTCCATCCGATTGTAACAGCATCTTCAGCCAGATCATAATGCTGCGGTTTACCAGGTGAACTGGGTGGCATGAAGGTGTGTTCAGCCACGGTTGGCTTGCTCTCCAGTGGAGCACCCACTCCCATCTTGTTTGTGGCACGAATGCGAACCACATACTCTGTTCCTTTCTGCAGGCGGCTAATCCTGAGCTCTGTTTCAAGGCTGCCAGAGCTAACACCTCCCCAAGTCTCCTTGTTGGACTCTCGTTTTTCCACAATGTAGCTGGTGATGGGGCTTCCGCCATCGTCCTTGGGAGGACGCCATTCGATTGTCATGGAGTCTGGAGTGACTTCCATGATGTTGACGGGTCCAATAGGTGCAGCTGGAACATCCAAAACAGTTACACTCAGGGCCACGGTTTTCGTCCCTGCTGCATTGGACACAGTGAGCAGGTAGGCGCCTGTGTGGTTCCTGGTACACTCGTTGATGTTGAGCACAGTTGAGAAATTGTCAGTATCAATTTTGACGTTGCCCTGGCTTGTGATTTCCTCCCCATCAATGGACCACTTGGCAGTGGGAACAGGTATTCCTCTCATTATAGCTGGTAGCCTGATGGTGGTGCCAGCCTTCACAATGATGCCTTCAATCAGCTTAACATCTACCTCCACAATTGGAGGGACTATGAGAATACAGAAAAACACAAATTACTCCACATTTTCATGTTAATTTGATGTATCACAGCTATTATTATCACATGGATAATAATAGAATAACTAAAGTTGTACATGTGTATCGATTGGTGTCTCTATGTTCTGCTGCCTACCTAGTTTCTCCTGGCAGAGGATGGGCAGTGTGGTGTCAGGTCTACTGAGGCCAATGGCATTTTCAGTCCTCACTCTGAAGCGGTAGGTCTTTCCTTCCTCCAAGCCGGTAACATGACTCTCTGGGATGCTTTCAGTCTTCCATTCTTCCCACTCTCTGGCTCCTTCTTCCTGATACTCCACAAAGAAGCCAGTGATCTCACTTCCTCCATCGCGATCAGGCCAGTTCCAGGCCAACCAGACCTCTGTTTTGTCCACATCAACATGATGCAGATCTTTAGGAGGACCAGGAGGGACTGAAGCACAGAATGACAGGATGGTAAAGTAAGTAAGGTAAAGTAGTTATAACAAGTATTTCTTGAATAAGTATTCACTGTTGTGATACTTACAGAGAGGGTTCATTGCCTTGATAGCCTTTGGTGTCTCAACAAATTCGCTTCGGCCATAGTGGTTTTCAGCAGCAACTCTGAATGAGTAGGCTGTGCCCTCCATCAGGTGCTTCAGCATCATGCTGCGCTTCTTGGAGGTGGAGCAGACAGGAACCCACTGAGTGGATGCAGTGTCTTTCTTCTCTACCACAAAGTTAGTGATGCGAGAGCCGCCATTGTCTTCCGGATCCTTCCATGACAGGTAGGCGGAGTCACTTCTGACATCAGACACCCGGAGGTGCTGAATAGGACCAGGTTTGTCTTAAGATAATAGAAAGAAAATGATGAACGCTTCATAGGTAACACTTCTGTTATTGTTCCTTGTCTACCTTAATGCCGTACTTACCAAGAACCAGCACAGTGCAGGTAGCAGTCTTGGAGCCGGCCGGGTTTTCCACAGTCAGAGTGTAGTCTCCACAGTCCCCACGGTTGCAGAATCTCATCTCTAGCTTTGTACCAGCCTGGTTTGTCTCAATGTCAGCTCTGGTAGGAACCTCTGCTTCATTCTTCTTCCAGGTGACTGTGGGGAATGGCACGCCTTTGATGGTGGCCATCAGGGTGATGTGAGTACCAGCCATAGCCTTCACCTCGCGGGTCATTCCTGCATCCAGGATCAACTCTGGAGGCTCTGCAATACAAAATATCAAATTATGACAATTTATTTTATATATGATAAAATAAATAAACTACAATTTAGTTTGTTGTGGAGTTAGATAGATTTAGAGGTTGTTCATTGCCTACTCACCAAGTCTCTCCTGCACTCTGATTGGATCCTTCAGGTTGGCTGGGTCAGACTCTCCAGCTGCATTCACAGCCAGGACTCTGAAGCGGTACAGAGCACCATCTTCCAGGTCTATCACCTTAAACTTGGTCTCCTGGCAGGAATCTGGAGTCTGGTTCACCTGTTGGCCAAAGAAGGGTCAAGGTTGACCATCTTACTTTTCTCAAAGAACAAGGAGACGCACATAAAGTCCTTCAGATAAAACAACAAATGGTGCATTTATACCAGCCTTGTTTAGGCCTCTTTAAGAAACCTCCAGTTTGTATGCGTGGAAAGTCTGTTTTGTTTGGGGAGGTGTGATGTAAAATCAAACTCTGATGTTTACCAAAACAGCGTAAAGCCTTAAAACCTCAGTCTTGGTTCAGCTAAAATGAACTCTTGGCCAGTTTGAATGCATGTGTGAATGCCAAGCAAACCTAAGATTGCTCCAAAAACAGTAAGTGGACTAAAGCACCAGGCATTCTGGGTAAATACAACCAAAACAAATGCATGAGTCTAGCACTAGAGGGAGAAATGACTTGTAGTCTTTTACCAACAACGAAAGAGAAATACTACAACCACTAAAATCTGATGCCACTTTTTTTTGTTTATAAGTTACACTTCCTTCGGAGGTTCTTGATGCAGCGCCCCCTCAGGTGAGGAAGGAAACAGGTTTTTTTAAAGGATTTAGTTGACACAGTGCGGTGTGAAAGTGAACCGCAAATGTTGCACTTTTGTTCCTCAATCGAACTGAGTCTACCGGTCTATAAGGTGTGAGACACCTTTAATCTCACCTTGTTCCATTCCTCTTGCCCAGCCTTCTGGAACTCCAGCAGGTATCCGAAGATCTTGCCTCGTCCAGTGTCGGTGGGCGGCTCCCAGGACAGAGTCACTGACTCTTTGGTGAAGTCGATGGTGCGAAGGTTGACAGGTGGACCAGGTTTCACTGAGGCAGAAGAGTTCTTCAGTCATTATTACTGCTAACAGTGTAAGGCTTATAGAACTTAAAGTTTTAAAACGTGAACCTACCGATGGGATCCTTGGCAAAAACTGGTTTGGATGGTGGGCTGGGGTCTCCAGCTCCCACCACATTCTCAGCGCTGACTCTAAACTCGTATTCACAGCCTTGCAGCAGCTCTGTCACACAGTACTCCACTTTGGGGTAAATTCTTTCTGTGTTGCAGCGAACCCACCTGAAAAATAACGCAAAAATAACCATTTCACCCAATTTTTTAATAATCTGAAACATAGAAGTTTCACATGTTGAAAATAATGAGCCTGAAAAATGAAATCTTCCCATCTTCTTGGAAATGTTTTGGCCATCTAAGAAGCTGTACCTTGTATTTTGTCAGTTACAATTGTTGCTTATTAGCACTGTGTGGTAATGTACCTCTTGGCCTTGGTCTCCTTCCTCTCCACAATGTAACCTGTGATTGGTTTTCCTCCATCAGCAGGTGGCTCCCAGCTGATCAGGGCACAGTCATGGTAAACCTCCTTCACTGTGGGTTGCTTTGGCGCATCAGGCACCTCTGCAATGGAAACATGTCTAATGGTCAGACACCAATTTGACTTTGATCCTACTTGGAGAATGGATTTGTTTATTCAGCATCAGCTTACTGAAGACATCTCGAGCTTTGGTCTCCGCTGACAGGAGTGGGTCACTGATGCCGTACATGTTCTGAGCCATGATCCGGATGATGTAATCACGACCCTCGATTAGCTTTGGCACCTGTTGGCACATAGTGATAAGCGGGAATGTGGTCAATCCCTCCAATCGTCTACTGTCCAATTTTCAACA
Source organism: Micropoecilia bifurca (assembly GCA_903067075.1). NCBI lineage: Eukaryota > Metazoa > Chordata > Actinopteri > Cyprinodontiformes > Poeciliidae > Micropoecilia > Micropoecilia bifurca. Next base: position 60,870 of record CAEGAF010030384.1, on the reverse strand, counting down.
TTTAAGCTTCCAGAGTTTTCTGGTAACTTTACTGAAAATGGGTTCTCTCTTTATTCTAGCTGAAACTATTAGAAGGACCTAGTATTGGTAAAATACTGTTATGTACAACAGTAAATAATTTATCCACAACATCTTTTTTCACTCTGATCCAAACCATAAATTACAGAAAAAAAACCCTATTGTATCTCTGGGTTGTGTATATTTTTAAAAGCATTTTTTCTGCTTAAGAGTTTGGAGAATAAAACTGACCTTGCAGGAGGTTCTGGTGGAGGAAGAGGTGACGGGCATCCACAGCTCTCTGTTGGTGTCTCTCTTCTCGATGATGTAGTTGGAGATGGCGCAGCCGCCGTCATCTAGAGGAGGGTTCCAGGAGATGACCATGTAGTTCCTGTAGACTTCGTTGAACACTACGGGGCCCTCTGGTGGCTGAGGACGGTCTGACAGGAGGAAAGAGACGCACAAATTAAAGCTATAGTTTATCTTCAGGTCATACAAGTTTAAACTGTGGTTAAAAAATATATTATTGCTTTTGAGGGCTTCCCAAGTTAAATAGTGTGAGAAAACCACAATTTTGTGTTTATTCAATCAGTATATAACAGCTGAGAAAATCTTTTAAAATATGTGATTCTTTGCTAAAATTCAGCATTTGAAAAATTCAAACCTTTGTGTAAAGGAAAGACAGTTGGCCCTCTTGATACAAAATAAAACTTTTTAAGAAAATGACCACTCATCAATTAACCGTTAGTCATTTGTTAAGAGCAATCAACTTTAGATTAAATCTTTAATCAATAACTCTTATTTCTGTTCGCTGACTGGCCAGGATGAAATGCATCCTGGGAAATTGAGTTCCATTGGAGAAATCCCTGAAGGGAGATTAAAATCTAGCAGAATTACAGAGGAAGGCAAAAGCCAGACTAACTAAATTAGCACCTTTCAGGTTTTCAGTTTTCGTACACCTTATTATTTTGGGGCATTTGGAGATTTGATGATTGAAGATTATGTTTCAAACCTGTAGATGGATGCAAGTGTCTCGTTGTGACTCACCGACTACAGTGATGGTGCAGATTCCTGTGCGAGGCCCGGCGGCGTTCTCGACGCTGACGCAGTAGCGGCCACTGTGTTCTCTCTTGGCCCTGCTGATGTTCAGGCTGAGGTGGCGTGCCGTGCTGTGAAGGTTGATCTCTTCGTCTGATTTAAGCTCTTCGTCGTTCTTCGTCCAGGTGATTGTTGGGGCTGGTTTGCCGCTGTAACGTCCTGATAGCAAGCATGGATCTCCCACCTTGACCATCATCGTGTCTCTGAAGTCCAGGTCCAAAGTAGGTGGTTCTGAATTGGGACAAAAGCAGTTTGAAAACTTTAAGGAATTACATGTTTTTATGTGCCATAGCACATTATCAATATAAATGCTTTTTAAAAAAGTTGTCATGTGCATTATTATAGTATTTTTAGTGGTTCTATTTTTTTCTCTTTGTTTTATATCTACTGTTTTCTGCTGTAAGATTTTTTTAATGTTTTCTGAAAATGAGAATTTGTTGTCAATCTCCTCACCTGGTTAAATAAATAAAAGACAATGTTTGTGTGTGACTCACCGAGCTCGTCCTTGCACTGCACAGGTTTGGTGGGGAAGGAGTGTTTGCCCTGCCCCACCTGATTGACGGCTGAGACTCTGAACTCGTGACTCGAACCTTCCTTCAGTCCGGTTAGCGTGAACTTCCTTTCCATCAGCTTGTCCTCGCCTCCGATCCTAGTGAAAGTGTCACGGCCCACCATTCGGGACTCCAGGACGTAGGAGGTCACCTCTGCACCACCGTCGTATTTGGGTGGTCTCCAGGCAACAGAGATGGAGTCCTTGGTAACACCTGTGATAATCAGGTCCTCTGGACGCTCCGGGACGGCTGCAGGAGACAGAAATGAGTTTCAGACCTGCAGTTTTTCTGTATTTATAATTTCCCTGTTTTGGACTTACAGATTGGGTCTTTAATGAGGACCATCTTATCGATCTCGATGAAAGGTCCCATTCCGATGATGTTCTCAGCTGCGATCCTGAAGAAGTAGCCCTTGCCTTCGATCAGTCCCTGCACCACAGCGTTGTTCCTCGTCACCGTGTAGGACACCGAGGTCCAGCCCATTCGGTCGGACTCTCGTTTCTCGATGATGTAGTTGGTGATGGCCGAGCCGCCGTCGTCTTCGGGGAAGTACCAGGTCAGTTTGCAGGAGTCGGTGGTCAGATTCTCACCAGCGAAGGGAAGACCAACAGGTCCAGGAACATCTTAGGGAAGAAGAGGGACAAAGTCCAACAATGAGGAACTGTCTTTAGAAAGATAAATAAAAAATTTCTTCCTGAACTTTTCACTCACCGAGAACTTCAACGATGACGGCCTTCTTCCTCTCGCCTCCCTCGTTCTTGGCGCTCAGTGTGTACATGCCCTGATGCTGCCGTCTGCAGTTCTTGATGACCAGAGAGTTAGAGATGCCTGTCGTCTCCACCACGGCCTCTTTGGGCACCTCGGCGTCGTCACGGCACCAGGTGATCTGCGGGGCGGGTTTGCCTGACACATAGGCGATGATACGGATGGTGGCTCCGGCATGGACCACAATCTTCTCCTTCACTGAGGCATCAAGGTCCATCTCAGGAGGAACTGGGGATGGAGATGGTTTTTAATTAAAGGTGACCTATTTTACTTCCTTGCACAGATTAGGATAGGGCTTTAGGCCACACAAAACACGTTTTTAAAAATATTTTATAGACAAGATATTTCTTAGATAAAGACATTTTAGCTGTTTTAGGGCCGTATCACTTTAAATCCAAATAATCTGCTGCTGGCCAGGCCCCCCGTGAAAATGGCTACAAACAGATGTAATTTCATCATTACATCTGTCATCATTACTGTTCAACATCTTTGAAAAGCAGAAGTGGGGCCTCCTGCACAACCAACAAGTCAACAACAAAAACCCTTGTCTTTTCCAGAAGCTGTTGCACAGTGCATACAGTGATGAAACCAGCTGACCAAACGTGCTGGAACTTAGCGTGGGTTGCTAGGTGACAGGCAGAACTCTGCTGGGTTTGCTAGGTAACAGTGCAGTGCCTGTCGAATGTGACTTATCTTTTTTGAAACAGCTCAGTTTCCAGACACCCAAAAACATTAACTTGCTACCAAAACATTTTAGTTTTTTTTTAAAGTGCTTGCATAATTCTTAGAAGCAGTTGAGCCTCAAATGGAAATACAAAAATGTGCGAAATGTGAATTTTACATGATATTTCCCATTTAAAGTTTATTTGTCGACACTGTAATGGCTGTTTATCGGAGCCTTACTTGTTCTGTCTTTGACTTCGATCAGCTCAGACACAAGACCTGGGTCTCCCACGCCAGCAGAGTTCACGGCTCGGACTCTGAACTGGTACAGCCCTCCTTCTGTCAGGTCGGTCACAACAAACTTAGTTCCTCTGATCTCTGTGTCCTTTGCCTGCAAAGACACACAAACACATCAAGAGCTGCACTGAGGAAACACAAAATATTACCAGGTACTTTTGGTGCAAATATTTTACTTGAAATAAAACAAAACTAACTTACAAGTAACTTTTCAGCAAGATATACGAGCTTGTTTAGAATCAATTGTTTCACATATAACAATTACTTTTTCATCAATATCAAATAATTATTGACTTAAACAAGCTCCTATGTTGTGCTGAAGAGTTAGTTATGTCTAAGTATATTTGCACTAAAAAGTAACCAAAAATACTTGGAAAGATTTGGTATTTTTGCAGTTTGGACTTCAGAAGAGACTCTACCTTCTTCCAGCTCTCGTCGCTCTCAGGCTCCTTCTCTTCCTCGGCTTCGCTCAACAGCAGCCTCCTCTTGGCTTTCATCTCCTCCTCCTCCTTGTTTATCTCCTTCAGCTCAACAATGTAACCTGTCACCTTGGAGCCTCCGTCTGTCGAGGGAGGGAGCCACTCCAGCTCCACCGTTGATTTAGTCCAGTCCATCACCTTCGGGTAAGGCGGCCCTGGAGGCTCTACATAAAGAAAATGTAAAACCTCAGTTTGGATGCAAGATTATCAGGAACAAAAACACTCAACTCATTGGTGGCAGTGAGAGCTTTGAACAAACAATCATCCATCCACAACACACGGCGCTAAATAGTAAAACATCATTTAACAAATTCTTGAAGCAGATGATTTGCATCAAGGAATTTGAATAATGGAGGTACAGCCTAACAAAGTTTTTCTAAAGTGCAGGAAGATCAGAGCAATACAATGACGTACGGATGGGGTCTCTGCAGAGTACAGGGTCAGAGGGCAAGCTAGGCAGGCCACAGCCAGCGGCGTTGATGGCGATCACCCTGAACTGGTACAGGGCGCCCTCCAGCAAGCCTGTAACGTCCCAGTTGTTGCCCAGTGGGAGCGCATGGATTGGTTCCCGAGTGACACGGGTCCAGCGTTTGGAAGTGGTCTCCTTCTTCTCGACGAAGTAGCCGGTGATGGGAGATCCACCGTCAGATTTGGGCTCATCCCAGTTGACGGTCATGGACTCCAGACAGACTTCAGTAACTGTTGGTTTCTCACACTGACCGGGTACAGCTACAGGACGACAGGTTGGTCATCAGTCACCAAGAATATTCACAGGAGCATTCAATATGTTACATTTAAAACCCCTCTAAACTTACTGAAGAGGTTTCTGGCCTTCTCTGGCTCACTGATCACTGCCGGTCCGACCCCAAACTTGTTCTGGGCCATGACTCTGAACTCGTACTCATGGTTCTCTGTAAGTCGTGTCACCACATAGGCGCACTCTTTCGGGTCGTTGGAGACGTGGACCCAGGTCTTTCTGTTGTCCTCGCGCTTCTCAACCACATAGTTGGTGATCTTGGATCCACCATCATCTGTGGGAGGGTTCCAGGCCAGGCCGATCCTCTCTGCAAACACCTCTGTGAACTTGATGGGTCCCACTGGTGGGCCAGGAGGTCCTGAAAGTAAGAAATACAAAAAGAATAAATTTTTCCATTCTGTTAAATCATCTCAGTTAATGTTTAGCTAAAATTATTTTTGTTTCTCATCAATGAGGCCAATGAAAAACATTAAAAATAGTTAAGAGATTATTTTGTGAATATTTTGGTATAGGGAATTAGCCTTGTTTTGCTTTATGCTTTCTAAAATGACTAACATTAGTGTTCTGCCCAAAACAAAATATTAAAAACAGTTCATATTTTAGTAATAAAAATGTTAGTTTATCTTAAAAAGATGGTCATTTAGTTAGAAATGTTTCTACAGCCAGTGTTGATTTATCTTTATTTTGTTTTGAAGGTGAATTCTGAGGTTGCAGTGCATTATGGGTAGCAGTTTTACAAAGAAAACCTTCATATCTATATTTAAACTTCACCTCCTGTGCTTTAAGTATTTATTTACACATTCATTTATATCATGTGTAATACTATATGATTAACAAGAGCTGATTTACAGATCGTTTTGTGAAAAAGCTGATACCAGGAATTAGCCTTATCCAAAGTTTGTTTTATGTTAGCATCGTTAGCAATGACATGAACGGTTTAATTGCTGATATCCGGTCTGATTAGCATATGAAAAGATCGGTAAAATGGATCTTTATCATTAGTAACAGCTAAGGATAACGCTTATGCATGTTTTATGGCACTATCAATTTTTTTTGGTGCATTTATTTTACATGAAAAAGAGCTGATGCATATTTTATTTTCTATTTATATTTTAGTTTCACTCACTTTCAGTGAGCTTTTCAACCAATAATAGTAAAGAATTGAAAGCTGTCAAGAACACCTTAATGAAGAAGTTTCAGTTTTCTGGTTTATGAAAACGTGATTTTTTTTTTGGTTGCTGTTTAATGGTGACAACATACAGAGAGTATCCAACATCTAGTGATAACACTAAACTCACCCAGCACTGCCAGCTTGATGTCCTTGGAGACAGTACCCAGGCTATTACTGGCCGTCAGGCTGTAGAGGGCACTGTCGTTCCGGCTGGCCTGCTGGATCAACAGTGTGCACTTGTCTGGAGTCACCAGTTTGTTGATGTGCTGGTCATACTGGACAGCAGCCTTTTCCTCGGGTTTGGCCAGGCTGGCCTTGTGCCAGGTCAGGGTTGGGAAGGGACAGCCACTGATCCTCGCCACGATGCTGACGTCGCAGCCCTCCTCACCCTCCATGGCTTCACGCAGCTCAATGGTGGGAGGACCTGTAGAAAAACAACCAACATCAGAAATTAACTTTTGGCTTAGAGTCAAAGCTAAAATCCAGATAGTTTTAGACATGTTTCCAAGGGAAACATTAAGAAAAGATTGAGGTAGTTGTCACTCACATGTCTGATCCTTGATGACCAGAGGTCCAACGGTGGCAGAAGGTCGGCTGGGTCCAGCTGCATTCACCGCTTTTGCTCTGAATTCATATTCTCCTCCCTACAGGTCAAGTTTGAATTAATTTATTTGATTAGGATAATTCAAAGCAGTCGAATCACATAACAGAACACAGTACATATACTATTAAAAGAAGCAAAGAAAAAGAAACAGAACAAAGAAAAACAAACCGGTAAATCTAAAAACAAGACACTCAGTATTCAAGACACTCAGTAAGCAGTGCAAGACATTATCAAATAATACATGACTGGTTTGCCTTCAACCAATTTTTAGAAATTGCAGTTTTCACACTCATATAAACTAGTAGTCCATCCCATGAATGCACAGCTCTGATAGATGCCACCTTCTGGCTAAACTGTGTTTTGCACCTCAGTATATTTGTATCTTACTATCCCTTTCTAAAGCAAGCCCTTTTAAAAACCTTAAGAATAAGACTGACGTAATGATATTTGATAAGAATCAAGGTTTGAAATATCATGGTAATGAGATGGTTTCTTGTCAAATAGAAACAGGATGGGTTGTACTACACTTGTACATTATATGAGGTAAATAAATTACTGCATGGATATAAATTATAGCTGACTGTGAGGTGAAAAAAGATATAACAGAAGTTTGCTGAATTGGATTTTATGACATTCGAAGAAAACCTTGACAAAGTACCATTGCTGAGTGATGTATCTAAAGGCAAGAGGCAGTAAACTGACCTCCTTCAGATCCTCCACAATGAAGGTGAGCTCCTCCACATCCCTCTTGTTGCACTGCTTCCAGGTCTCCTTCTCCTTGCCGCTGGTGTCCCAGCTCAGACGCTCGATGATGTAATGCTTTACAGGTGAGCCGCCGTTGTTCTTTGGAGGCTCCCAGCTCAGAGTGACGGTGTTCTTTGTGACTAGGTTTACCCTCAGCTTGGTTGGGGGGTCAGGTGGGTCTGAGGAGGTGGCAAAAGAACAATAAACTTTATAGACACAATTATGGAAATATAGTGTTATGTGTGCGCCTCTGCAAAAGAAGGATCGTCCTTACAGATGGGATCTCTGGCTCTGATGGGTTCGGTCGTCTCGGTGAAAGGACCAAATCCCAGTCTGTTTTCTGCTCGAACCCTGAATAGGTAATCCTGACCCTCAAGCAGGCCTGGAACCACAAAGGCCTGGCTAGCACAAGTGGCATTCACCTGGGAGTAAAATAAATTGGCCAAATTTATTATTCAAGCACAGGAAACATGAAACTGACAAAGCAGAAGATCAGCACACTGCCTTTTTACCTTGGTCCAGGCCTTGTCAATCACAGACTTCTTCTCAATGAAGTAGCTCTTGATCCTCTCTCCTCCGTCAGTGTCAGGGAGCTTCCAGATCAGCCTCATGGTGGAACGAGTTACATCAGTGACCTTCAGGTTCTTTGGAGGTCCAGGAACATCTTCAAACAAAATCAAAAGCAAAGTCAGACATCCATAAACATAAAATAAACATTTTCTACAAACCAACAATCCCAAACCACAAACTCAAGTTAATTCAGACAGAATGTTTCTGCTGATTAAAGGTCCATACCAACGACAATGACTCTGACGTTGACATGTTTCTGTCCAGACTTGTTCTTGGCTGTGATGGTGTAACGTCCAGAATGACTCCTCAAGCTCACGGGGATGTTCACCACTGAGGTGGTGTCTGTGGACTCAACCTGGAAACAGTTTTAATACGAACTCTTATAGGTCTGGATTTGATATGCTTACTTCATGAGCCTCACATACCAAAGAACAACCAACTGTCCTTACCTGAGCCTCAACAGGGATTGTGTGCAGTTTGTTCTTTTTCTCGCTCTTGGCTTTGCCTTCGTAGTCCCATGTAACCTTGGGAGCAGGCCGACCCTTAATGGTTGCAGGAATCCTGATTGGATCTCCAGCACGAATGTTGACTAGCTCCTCAGCCAAGACATCAATTGTAATGACAGGAGGAACTGTCATAAGAAAATACATCAACAGAAGGTCAGAGACAAGTAAATTTTTATCTGTTTGCCATTTTGACAGTTTAAGGTTCAACATACGTTGGACATCCTCTATCAGAACTTCGCTGGTGCGCGGGCTGGGGTCGGACTCGCCGATGTCGTTGACAGCGATGATCCTGAAGCGGTAGCGTTTCAGCTCACGGAGACTGGGCACGGTGAACTCCGTGGTGGGATGCAGGCTGTCAATGTCGTTGATCTTGTGCCACTCTGACGAGCCTTCATCCTGAATCTGGATAATGTAGCCCTTAATGGGGCTTCCTCCGTCACTCTCCGGTGGCTTCCAGGCCAGCGTGACGCTGTGCTTTGTCTTGTCAGCAACCTCAGGAGCAGCAGGCATGCTTGGAGGAGCTGGGAGGGGAGGAGAAGTTTGCATTTTTGTAAACCGTGTATTTATTAGCTTCAGAAAATATTCCTGCTGTGATTAACTCACTGATCGGATCAACTGCAAAGGCAGAGTCAGACGGTCCACTGAATGGTCCAGTTCCAGCTGAATTGGAAGCTGCAACCCTGAACTCGTACTCAGTTCCTTCAAACAGTCGAGTCACCTGATTGAAATAGTGATTAATGTGTTTAGTGTTTTTGATGTTTCATCTATTAAAATGGACAGAATAACATACTTTTAAGCAACAAACCAACCCCAGGAAGCTCACCTGATACTCCCAACCTTTCGTGCCTCTTTTTGTGACTGGCATCTTGTTAACTTTGGCCCAATAGTCCGTTCCTTTCTCTCTTTTCTCCAGCCAGTAGCCAGTGATCATTGAGCCTCCAGTCTCTCTAGGAGGCTCCCATGTTAGTGTCATGGACGTTTTGGAGTATTCTGCAATAGTTGGTTTCTGTGGTGGGCCAGGAAGACCAAATGGATCTGTGATAAGGACGTCCTCCGTTGTACACGGGTCAGATATGCCGTACTTGTTTTCGGCTTTGACTTGGAACAGATAAGTCTTGTTGGTCTCCAACTCCCACACCTATAAAAGGAAGAGCTTCAGACCCTCAATCTACAGTCACTAAGCTCTAATCATTAATGTTTTTGTTGTGACATACCCCTAATTTTCTTTCAATTACGGCATTGTTGACCACTTCCCACTGCGGCTCAGGTGGAGCCTCTTCTCCCTCTTCTGGCTCAGGCTGGTCTTTACGCACTTCCTTCCTCTCAATAATGTAGTTGGTCAGTTCGCTTCCACCATTATCAACTGGTGGGTCCCAGTTTAAGTAGCAAGACTCGGCCCTGATGTTTGACACAGCCAGATTTCTGGGTGGTGTTGGTCGGTCTGAGGAGAAAACAAACAGAAAGTCAACATACTAATCTTTATTAACGTTTTAATTTCTTTAGTTGCCCACTCACCAAGCACCATGACATAGACGGTGTGTTTGGCTGAGCCCATGTTGTTGGACGCTGACACAGTGTAGCTGCCGCGGTCCCTCCTGTTGGCAGCTGGGATGGATAGTTTGGTCTTGGCATTCAACCTTCCAGTCACCTCTGTTTCCAGAAGCAGTGTCTCTGTCGGCTTGTCGATTAGCACGTCGTCCTTGAACCACTCGATGTTTGGGATGGGGAGTCCAATGATTTCAGCAGGAATTTCAATAGGCTCACCCTTCTTCACAGTAATGCAGTCAGCAGTAAAGTGCTTCAGCATGTGAACCTCAGGACCAACTGACAGATTGGGAGAGACAGCAACATTCAGGACATGAGGAAAAAACATTACCAGAAAACTTACTGGTATGACTTTGCTGATATAAATATCTCTCTGAATACAAATTGGAAGTTTGGAAGTTGGAAGTTTTAACGAAATGTGGTCTCACCTTCATCATCTTGAATTACTACAGTCAGTGGAATGGATGGCTCACTCTCTCCAATGAGATTGGCACACTTGATTCTGAACTCATACATCCAAGCCTCCTCCAGGCCTTCAACAGTGAGAGTCATGTTGGGGCAGATCTCTGTGTTGCAGGGCTCAAAGGCCTGTTGGTCCTGCCTCTTCTTCTCTACGAAGTACCCAATAACTGGGCTGCCACCATCACTGCGCGGTGGCTTCCAGGCCAGAGTGATGGAGTTTTTGGTCCTCTCTGTGTAGTGGAACTTCTCAGGGTATGATGGTGGACCTGCACAGTTATCAAACCCAATTATGTTTCAGTTACAAACCTAGCTCTGAATTCTTTCTGTCCTGGCAATAAAAAGCTTTTGAACTTACCCTGAGGATCCACAGCTTTGATGGGTCCCAGCTCAACAGGAACACCCAAACCGTACTTGTTCTTGGCAGTGACACGGAAGAAGTACTCCTGTCCCTCCATGATTCCTACACACTCGCACTTGGACGAAGGAGTTTCAACAGGCTGCCTCCATGTGTGCATCTTAGCATCCCTCCGTTCCACAAGAAAGCCTGTCAGATCGCTGCCTCCGTCATCTTCTGGGTCATCCCAGTTCAGGAAAACCATCTTACGAGTAACAACGACTGGCTTCAAGTCCTTGACGGGACCAGGGACATCTAAAACATTAAATAAAACAAGGCATTAATGTAAAAGTAATGGTAATAACAACAGGTTCTTGCAGGTTTGCTGGACTTTTAATTACCCATCACTTCCACTCTGGTCGATGCCGATTTGGAGCCACTTGGGTTGCAGACAGAGATCTGGTATTTTCCACAGTCTTGCCTCTGGATATTCTTGATTGAGACAACACTGTCGTTGCCCTCACTAAGAATCTCCACACGGTCTTTATCTGGTTTGCCATCATCCTTTGTCCAGGTGATGGACGGATAGGGTTTACCAGTGACTGTAGCAGGAACACGCAGCGTTTCTCCAGCTCTGATGATTATACCATTCTTGATGGCAAGGTCCATGTCAATTACTGGGACCTCTGTGGAGTGCAACAAGGAAAGGTTAGAATGTTGAAAATACAAATGGTCCAAAAGTAACTAGAAGTTCTCGTTTCAGGCAGACCTGCTGGGTTACGGACAAAAACAGCGTCTGTGAAACCAGGTGTTCCTTCTCCTGCAGCATTGCAGGCGATGACTCTGACTGTGTACTTCGCTCCCTCGCGAACTCCATAGATGGTGAAGTTATGCTGCTTCCAGGCACGTTCTGTTGATCTAGACCAGTCCTTGGTACCAGCCATTGCCTGAGTAACAAACAACCAGTCTTGTCTCAGTCGGGGGTTTTCAGATGATTTACCAGAAAACAAGATATATTCCTGAGCACAAACAAACTAAATATTCTGACCTTATCCACATGGTATCCCAGAATCTCTCCTCCACCATTGTCGGCAGGAGGATCCCACTCTACTTCGATGGAGTGGTCAGTGGTTACCACCACTCTGGCAGTGGGAGGTCCAGGTGGCACTACAAGGTTAGAAGAAACGCCATAAGTTGATTAAAATATCATCTGACTAGCATCTGCTGCTGTGAGGATTTAGATTAGTTTACATACAGATTGGAGCCTGAGCTGTTCTAGGCTCAGAGGGAGGACTGAACTTTCCAGGGCCGGCCTGGTTTTCAGCCGCCACCCTGAAGATGTAGGTGAGTCCCTCCAGGAGACCTTCAACGTTCAGCTCCGTGTCTGAGACGATTTCCCTGGAGATCAGCACAGCAGGAAGGATTGTTTTCATGAGCTTGTAGACATGCCTCTGTTTGAAATGAGAATGAGATTTCCTCACCTGTTGACACGAGCCCAGTGGGAGCTGTTGATCTCCCTGCGCTCCACCCAGTATCCCAGGATGGGGCTGCCATTGTCCTTTGGTTCCTCCCAAGTGACCAGCATGCTGTTGGCTGTGACATCGTCAATCTGTGGCTTATCTGGAGCCTCAGGAGGTTCTGTGGAAAATGAAAAAGAATGTTTTAGTTGTTTTCTACTACTTGCACAGACAAAGCTATTCCCTTATATGTGCATACCGAAAGGATTCTTGGCGATGAGAGGTTTGGAGACGCAGGGTGGACCAGGGCCAAACTTGTTTTCAGCTACGACCCTGAAGATATACTCCTTCTTCTCGATGAGTTTGGGCACCAGGTAGCGGCAGCCTCTCAGTGTGCTGGTAACACAACTCCAGCCGAACTCCAGCTTGGAGTTGTCCTTCTTCTCCAGGGTGTAGTTGAGGATCTCACTGCCGCCGTCATCCAGAGGAGGATCCCACTTGCAAATGACTGAGTTCTTCCTCACTTCCTCAAATCTAAAGTTCACAGGAGGACCAGGAGTATCTGCAAGCACAATAGATAAGCTCTTACAGTGTGACCACTCAACTGACTGTCAAAATGTACGATAACATCAGTGTTCCCTTACCGAGCACGTTGACCTCGCAGGTTGCTGAGGCAACGCCGTGGTCGTTCTCCACCTTCACCATGTAGACCCCATGATCTGGGCGGACTGACTCATTAATGATGATGGAGGACACACCTCTGTGGCTGTTATTGATGGTCAGACGTTCATTTATGGTGGGATAGTCAGGCTCCTCCACCTCTGGCTCAGCAGCTTCTTCTTCTGGCTTCTTCTCCTCCTCCTTCTTCTCCTCTCCTTCTTTCTTTTCTTCTCCCTCCTTCTTCTCCTCTTTAGTCTCTGCTTCTCCCTCTGGCTTTTTCTCCTCTTCCTTCTTCTCCTCTCCCTCTTTCTTCTCCTCCTCTTTCTTCTCTGGCTTCTTCTTCAGGGGTTTCTCAGGTCTCTTGCGGAGTGGTTCAGGCTGGATCAACTGGTTGTTCCAGTACCAGGTGATCTGAGGATACGGCGAGCCAGAAATATTGGCGTCCAGGCAGATCTCGCAGCCTCGCTTCACGCTGAGACCGGACTGCAGGCTACCGCTGAGGAAAACCTTTGGAGGATCTGAAACACAAAGTAAAATTAACTTAAACTTGACTCTAAAACCCAACAGTGGAACGACAGAAGAGGAAAGTGGTACTTAGCAGAACATTGTTGAGTTTTTTTCTCCTCCTTACCAACAGCATCAGAGGCTTTAACGAACAACGTGTTGCGTGACGGATCACTGATGCCAGCAGCGTTTTCAGCTTTGACTCTAAACATGTATTCCTTGCCCTCTGTTAGTCCTCTGACTGTGTAGGACAGGACAGGAACCAGGAAGTCATTGCACCTCTCCCACTTGTCCTCGCCCTTCTGCTGCCTCTCCAAAATGTAGCCCATGATTTTGGCGCCGCCATCGTACATAGGAGGCTTCCAGGTCAAGGTTATAGTGCTGGAAGTGGGGTTGTGGGTTTCCACATCCACTGGCGCGTCAGGAGCATCTGGGTCAACAAACATACAATCCAATTATCTTAAATGGGACAGTCAAGTTAAATTATTAACAGGACATTATTTTGATCACTATATAGAGAACAAAGTTGTAATATTACCAAAGTAAAGTCATAGTTACTAAAATAAAGTGGTAGTATTACCAAAATAGTCAAATTAATAAAAGAACAAAGTTCTAAAAATATGAGAACAAAGTCGTAATATTACTAGGACAAAATTGCAATAATACAAGAATAAAGTTCTAATATTACAAGAATAAAGTCATAAAAATACAAGAATTAATTTCTATTAATACAAAACTGAAGCCATAGTGCAACAAGAATAAAGTCGTAAAAATACAAAAATAGATATAAAATAAGATGAACGCTATAATATCAGAACAAAGTCATCAAAATGAAGACAATGAAGTAGTAATTTTATTAGAACAGTCAACTCTTGTAATATGCAAGAAATTAAAGTTATAATTTTATTTTCATAAAACTATGACTTTATTGCGCAATTAAATAGTTTTTTTCTTTGCTTGGTCGTAATTCTCGGTTGCTAGCTGATGCTAGCAACCGAGCATCAGCTAGCAACCGTTTTTGTTTCAATACACAAAAACCATGAGTAGATTGAGACAAACAACCTACAATGAGTTAATTTTGATGAATAGTATCACAAACTAAACTATTTTTCATACGTTTTTGGTCCTCTGCAATGACAGGGTTGCGCAGTTCGATGAACTCTCCTCCTCCGATCTTGTTGACGGCCTGGACTCTGAAGTAATACTCTCCATTGGGGATGAGGTCTTTCACCGTCCAGCTCACCTTGTTCTCTCCAGACATCATGTTGACGTAGGTCCTCCTACCAGCCTCACGCCGCTGCAGCCACATGAGGACCATCAGTTTGAGGTACTAAAACTATCAGAAACTCTTTTGGTTTAAAACTGAGAATGAAACCAACCTGAAGGACGTAGTGAAGAATTGGGCTGCCGCCGTCATAGTCTGGAGGATCCCAGGAAACCTTACATGAGCTCTTTGTGATTTCTGATGCAACAATCTCTTTGCAGGGACCAGGAAGACCTGAAGACACAGAGACATGTTGAAGATCTGTTTGTAAGGATAAGAGATTAATGTGTTTTAATGACAAATAAATGGAATGCATGTGATTACCGATGACTTTCACGTTAATGGTTGCACTGGCACTTCCCAGTTTGTTCTCCAGAGTCACTTTATAAACTCCAGCATCGGGGTGAAGGCTGCTGTCGATCTCCAGGTGACAGGAAGTGTATTCCTTCCTGCTCCGAACAAACAAATCAGCCAGAAACAATCAGAATGAGGAGTTATATACATTTGTTTGTGTTTAATCTTGAAGCTCTCAGTCAGGGTTCACACATTTTCCCACGGTAAAATTCAAACACTTTCCAACCACACTTTGGAGATAAAAAGTCATGAAGCTATTAGGAGTAATAAATATTCATTACATTGAAACAATCCAAACAAATGTTAAAGTAAATTACTTTGCTGCTCAAATAAAATACCTAAACACGATTAAAAAAAAGTTACAAAATAATCTCTAAATAAATTTTCTCACAAAGTTTTCTGGAATTTAGCGAATAAAAATAATTTAGGTAAATCTAACTAACTTAAAACATGAAAGGTTTAGTCAGATTTAACTTCACAGTGAGAAAAAAGGTGTATTTTTATTAGGTGTTTGAACATATCTGGTTTCAACTGCAAATAATATTTTCAAAGTTTAGGCATTTAATCAAGTGCTAAATTGCACTTTATTACAAAACTGTGCAGTTTGAATATCAAAAACTTTCAGGGACTTTACGCCTTGAAAACACCTATCTGAATTTCAAGCATTTTCAAGGATTTCAAGCACCATTATGGACCCTGCTGGTCTGTTGGTTGTGTCTGGATCTCAAACTGTTAGCCGTGGTTCTGACCTGAACATGAGACGCTCATCAGCCTTCAGCTCCTTGCCGTCTTTGTGCCAGGTGATTTTGGGAGACGGGACGGCTCTGAAGGGAACTGGGATGTGGAGCTTCTCTGTTTCCACCACAACGAGGTCCAGAGTCTGGAACTCCAGTGTTGGGTTGCCTGGGACCACGAAGAAGAGGAGGATGTTTAATCATGGTTTGGCATTTTCTCTGTTTGTTTAGGAAACAGATGTGGTGCACTTACAGTCAGAGTCTTTGGCAAAGACGTTTTCTGAGATGTCGGAGGGCTCACTCTCTCCTACAGAGTTGATGGCCCTCACTCTCAGTATGTACTCCTTCTCAGGGACGACGCCCTCCTCCACTCGGTACTTCAACTCCTTCACTGGACGGGAGTTGACCCTCATCCACTTCTCGGTTCCGGCCTCGCACATCTCGATGTGATAGCCGCGGATCTGGGAGCCGCCGTCCTGCCGCGGAGGCTTCCAGGCGATGGACAGGAAGTCCCTGCTGGCTCCGGTTACATGCAGCTCGATGGGAGGAGACGGGATTCCTGAAGATAACAAGGAACAGACTCAGAATTCAGACCTGAACCTTCAGAGACACATAAAGACGGTTATAAAGTCGGCCTTCTATCACCTGAAGAACATTTTCTGGATTAAAGAACTCAAGTCCCAGCAAAATCTAGAGAAACTCATCCATGCATTGTAACCCTTACTTTCCTGACCCATAGATGTTACCTTCATGGATAACATTGATATATAAAACATTGATCAACATATTTGTATATCAATGATTTTGATGATAGTCCATGACAAAATGTAACCCTTGTTACTTGTTTCTCAACAAGTGACTGTATGATGTTTCTATAATATAAAGCACTCCAAGCTGCCTTATTACTGAAAAGTGCTATAGAAATAAATTTATTTGATTGATTGATTGATTGATTCAGGCTGACCTGTTGGATCTTCAATGGTCAGGATCTCAGTAGGTTCACACGGGTGTCCGACTCCGGCCTCATTCTCAGCCCGGACCTGGAACTGGACTTCGGTTCCCTCAATAACATCCGTTACTCGGTATTTACAGTCTGGACCAGAAGTCTTTCCACATTTCACCCAGCGAGTTCCAAGCTTCTCCTTCTTCTCAATAGAGTACCTGAATGGAACAAACGCCAGAAGATGAACATAATGGGAACAGCATTGAACAGCACTACAGCCTGAAAGAGGGTGAGTGCAGAAACATCACCTGAGTATGGGTCTACCGCCATCATTTTTAGGTGCCTCCCACTCCAGGTCCACATACTTTTTGGTCACAGAGTAGACGGTGAGTGCATAGGGCGGCCCAGGAGTAGCTGCAGCACAAACATGTTTTATTTTCAACCATACAAAAGATTTTATGTAGCCATGTTTCCATTACAAAAGTGTGCAAAATTTGTTGATATTCCGCTAATGTAAAACAATACAAAATGTTGAAATTGCACCATTTCCAAAAAATAATAAACGTATCAAAAGAGTGTCCAATGGAAATGTTTTCTGATCCACCACTCACTGAAAGTGTCCTTGGCCAACACGGAGTCCTCCAGCTCACAGAACGGCCCGACACCCACGGCGTTCTCTGCTGCGACTCTGAACACGTACAGCGCTCCGTCGTTGAGCGGCGTCACGGTGGACTTCAGCTCCTTCACGGTGGTGTCCACGGCCTGCCAGCCTTTACGCCTGACGTCGCGCTTCTCCACCACGTAGTTGGTGATGCGAGATCCTCCGTCTCGCTCCGGAGCCGTCCACTTCAAGTCAGCGCTGCTCCGGCTGATGCTCACCACCTCCAACCATCGAGGAGCCGATGGAGGATCTGAGGAGGATTAAACAGAAACGTCTTCGGTTGCATTTACTCAGATCTACAACGATGTTTCTATAGACCCATCTTCAAGTTGAGGTTATAATGTTATTTCTACTTAATACTGTAGGATGTACAAATTATCAACACAAAGACACAAATTGAAATTGTAAAATGATTAGTCCTAGGACATACATTATATCTACTTTATTTAAATGATATTTCTACACCCTCCAGTTTTTTTTAAATGTATAACATTTACAAAGAGTACAAACTTCTTTTTAATGAATATGGACAAACTAATCCAAACAGTAGGCAAAGAGCTAAGCTGAGTTAAAAAATGTGGTTTGATTATTATAAGTTTACTAAATTTATAGTTTTTTCTGATAAACAGATAACAATAATGGAAAGGTACATATAAAGGTGAAATCAATTGTGTTTATGAGACATATTTTGGGATCATTCTTGAAAACGGACTTAGTTGAAAGCCTCATATTGAATATATTAGAAACGAAATTGCAAAAAACTTTTGGAATATGGTTGAAAATAAAAGATTTAATAAATGTAAAAGGCTGACATATTAAATACTCTGAGTCTATGAATAACGAAGGTAAGTAAACACCTCAGCTTCAGTTTATTCATCTTTTGATAAGTTATTAGTTTATAATGTAGCATTTTGTTTTGTTTTTTGCAAAGTTGTTAATTTACTAAACTAAAATAAAGTAAATCTGAATCTACCATGTTTGGAAATGCCCTTGTATTATCTGAACATTTTGTTCTTTACATTAACTTAGGCAAAGGTATTTGCTCTTTCTGAGTATTCGTTTTTCTTACTCAGCCTCTCCTTGCACAGTACTGGGTCGCTGGGCTCGCTGGGTTCGCTCTCCCCGGCCACGTTAATGGCTCTCACTCTGAACGAATACTCCTGCTTCTCCATCAGGCCCTTCAGGAAGAACTCCAGGAGGCTGATGTTCTCCGCCACACGGATCCAGTCCGTGGTTCCGCTCTTCAACATCTCGATGGCGTAGCTGTCGATCTTGGCCCCGCCGTCGTGCTCGGGTTTGGTCCAGGTCAGGTAGCAGGAAGTCTTGGCTACATCCTTCACTGTGGGTTTACCAGGAGGCCAAGGAGGATCTGGAAAAAGAGCGAACACGAAGGATTTAATTTACTTTATAGCTTTAAATGATAAAACAACCTGTTTAATATTATAAACATGAGGTACCAATAGGGTCTTTGATAAGGATTTGATCTGTCTCTTTGCTGGGCTTTCCAGTTCCAGCCAGATTTTCAGCCAGGACTCTGAACTTGTACTTTTTCCTCGTGGGAAGACCTTTCACTCTGCAGGAAAACAGAACAATGTCAGTAAAATCCCCACCAAAGACTCTCCTGACCAGACATGAACTGGCCTCACCTGTAGTTGGTGTCTTTGATTGGCAGCTTGTTGCATCGTATCCACTTGTCATGGTCCGGTTCGTATCTCTCCACCCAGTAGCCTGTGATGGGGCTGCCTCCATCCTCATCCGGCTCGTACCAGTTCAGGGTCACAGCGTCTTTGGCGATGTCTGAAGGCTCCAGTTTGTACGGAGCTCCAGGGGTATCTGGAGCAAACAACAGAATCACATTAGACCTCACAGAACTTTAGCAGAGCTTTCAATTAACTTAAAGGTAACCCAATATGTTTCCATGAACAGATTAGGATAGATAAATGGGCTAAAGAAAACATTTTAATTGCACTTTTTGGACAAAATCATTCTTGAGATTTTAGTCTGGTGAGTTCTGCTTATTTTGAGCTCCTTTCAGAATGAGCAGCTTTTGGGCTTCTGTCACTTTTAATCCAAATGGTGGCTACGCCTCCCAACTCAACGTTTACACTCACATGTGAAAATGGCTGCAAACAGATGCACGACTATACAACCGGACATCTTTGAAAAGCAGAAGTGGAGCCTGCTGCACAACCACCAAGAATGCAGCAGTGGTTTCTGGATGGTAAGTCAACAACAAAACCCTTGTATTTTACAACAGCCATAACAGCGGTAAAACCAGCTGACCAAAAGGTCTGAAGCTCATTTTGGGTTGCTAGGCGACAGGTAGAACTCTGCTGGGGTTGCTATGTCACGAGCTGGGCTAGGAAAGTAGGGGTTACAATGTTACAATTCTGCTGATTTGTAACTTACATTCAGAAAGTTTATGAAACGCCTCATTTTGTTAAACGTATTGCTGAAAAACATATTTTTTAAGCTCTCCAGCTGTTTTCAGAAGAAGTAGAGTCCCAAATGAAAGTACAACAATGTGCAAAATGTGGATTTTTAAGAGTGTTTACAGGATCTAACTTAGCTGAAGAAACTTTGTGAAAGTTTATTGTTTTTATTTATAAAGTCTAACTACAGAGTCGGATCACCTACCAAACGGATATCTGGCGATGATGGGCAGGTGTTCAGCTGGTGGACCGACACCAAACTGGTTCTCAGCGAAGGCTCTGAAAATGTACTCCTTGAACTTGACCAGGCCGACTGCCTTGTATGTGGTCTGTTTGACGGTGGAGGACAGCCGGTGCCAGATCTCGCTGTCTGCAGCTCGGCGCTCCACGATGTAGTTGGTAACTCTGGAGCCGCCGTCGTCGCGTGGCGGATTCCAGGCCAGGAGGCAGGTTTCGTTGGTGATCTCAGAAATGTCGAAGGCAGCAGGAGGACCAGGTTTGTCTGTTTTACATCAGAAATACTGATTTAATTACAACTTAAACTGAGATAGACATTGTATTTCAGGGTTGCCAGCTCTTCTCACCCAGGATGTTGACATCCACAGTGGCGGTGGCGCGGCCGCTGCTGTTGGTCGCCTCGATGATGTAGGTGGAGGTGTCGTCTCTCTTGGTCTTAGCAATGGTGACAGTGGAGTGTCCCGGCTTGGTGTCGATGGACACCCTGTCGTCTGCCTTCAGAACCAGGTCGGCCTTGGTCCACTTCACTCGGGGTTCAGGCTTTCCCTTCACTTCGGCTGGGAGTTCGATCTTGCTGCCAGCCTTGGCCGTCAGACCGGCCAGAAGCTTGGCATCAAGCTGGATCTCTGGAGCCTCTGAGGACGGAATAACGATAAAAACTCATCAGAAACTACTTGTTTTCATTATATCTTAAGCATTTTGAATTTTTCTTAGACTGTGTGTCACTGGGCCTGTCACAATAAATTTTGTTGGTTGATAAATTTGTCCAGGAAATTATTGCAATAAATGATAATATTCTAATTTTTGTGACCATTTTCTACTGATGCTTTATCGTTTTTAGAAAAACGAATCTTTCTAAATAGTGGCTTTTCATTGATAAGTGGAGCATCTATTTAACGATTATTGTCCACCTGGAAATTATTGAGCTTATTTTAATTTATCGTGCAATTTACAGCTCTTTGTGACAGGCCTTTGTGTCACAGAAATAATGGACGCATAAACACAAATAATGCTCTTGTAAAACATTCCTATTTGCATCAGCTTCTCCAGGACACCAGTCACAAAAAGAAGTGTGATTTATATTATTAAACCACAAATTTCAACTGCATTTTAATCATATTTGCTAGATATTTATTATTGCTTTTATTGAACAAATTGGAATTTACAAAGTTACCATGATAAGAAATTTACCACAAATGATTTAAATGATAATACAGTAAATGCCACCCTACACTGATCTCTATTGAGGAGACAGTCCATGTTATTACCTATCGGATCAACGGCCTGGATCTCGTCTGTGGGCTTGCAGGGCCGACTGGCTCCGAGTCGGTTCAGAGCTCGGACTCTGTAGGCGTACCACTCGCCCTCGATCAGACCCGTCACCTGGCACTTCAGCTCCGGCACCATGTCTCCGCAGGGCTCCCACTTGTCCGTGCCTCTCTGGCAGCGCTCCACGTTGTAGCCTCGGATTCCGGTGCCGCCGTCATATTTTGGCGGCTCCCAGATGAGGAAGATGCCACTGGCTGACTTGTCTCTCCACTTCAGGTTCTCTGGTGGGTCTGGCACAGCTGGAGAGAGGGAAAAGTGTAGAAGTTAGAAAGTTAGAAGAAGATGATGAGGATCAAAATAGTCTATGTATATTTGTGTAATAATTTTGATAATAGTATTTGACTTCATGCCATGCTTATTGCTTGTTTTATTTTTGGTGATTATGATGTTTTTATGATGTAAAGTGCGTGCTGATATGTGCTATGCAAATAAAGTTGACTTGTTTTTCTAAGATGTAGATAATAGCCAAAATATCATCTAAAAGCTTATATTATTCATATCTTTAAAGGTTTAAATGTTAACTGTGCAGTTAGTCTGACTTACTGGCTGGAGAAGAGACGTTGACGGGCTCATCGATGTAGGCTGGCTCTCCTGGGCCGCACTTGTTGCAGGCGGTGACTCTGAACAGATACTCCTTCCCCTCAACCACGTCGGTGACGGTGAACTCCTGATCCTGGATCCCTGTTATAACCTGAAACAGTTTGATTCTGTTACCAGCAAGGCCACATATTATCTCACTTCTGATATATTCCTTTAAACAGTTACATGATGATGATTAAATCCAGACAGTGTTGTCGTACCTTCACCCAGGTCTTGCGGGACACGTCCCGTTTTTCCACCTGATAGCCGGTTAGAGGACTTCCTCCATCGTGTTCTGGAGCCTCCCAGCTCAGATGGACGTGCTGCCGGGTCACTTCTAGAACCTTGAAGTCCTTGGGTGCGCTGGGTGCAGCTGGAAACAAAAACACAATGAGTTAAAACAAAGATTAAAATCCATTTTCCCCCCCAGATTTGCGATATTTTTCCGTACCGATGACGTTGACTTCGATATCTCCAGACACAGAGGTGACGTCGTTCTCCAGGTGAAGGGTGTAGATGCCTTTGTCTGGCCGGACGCTCGGCGTGATCATAAGTTCTGTGAAAGTGGACTTGGTCATCAGGGAGACGCGTTCGTCTGCGGTCGTCACCTCCTTCTCTCCGAAGGTCCACTTGGCGACGGGGGTCGGGTATCCGGTGATGGGAACTCTGATGGTGAGAGGCTGAGGGACGATCACTTCAAGGCCGTCTTTGAAAGCACTCAGGTCAAAGGACGGAGCAACTGGAGAGGCATGATGAGAACAAAGACCTTGTTTTAACACCTCATTGTCTCTTACATTAGTGAAAAACTAATTTTTCACTAATTGGAGTCACTGCTAATTCGACAAATGTCACGTCTCTCACAATGTGGATCGTCTGCCAGCAGAGGTCCGATGACGTTTGACGGTTCAGAAACTCCAGCAGCATTTTCAGCAAACACTCTGTAGTTGTACTTGGTTCCATATTTCAGACCAGATACCTGAAAAACATACAAAGATGTTAGAAGTTGAAGACAAATCTGAGATCTTCAGTAAGAGGAATATAGATTTAAAGCAGCATGAGGTCTTAAGTCATTCAGAAGTTGTAAAAGTAAGAAACTTTAACTGCTGTCAAGTTGTAGCACTGCCATACGATGGCATATCAGGGACATTGTAGACAGAGAAAAAAAGGAGTAAAGTTTGTTAAAGAATTCTGAAATTTTGGGATTCATCTCAGAAATTTTCTAGAAAAAAACTTGAAAAAGTCAAAAATTCAAATTTGAATTTGATAGGTTAAAAATGTACAACTTTTTGAAATTTTGAGAGTTTGAAAGGTGATGTCTTTTTCTTTAATGTTGAAACCTATAAAGAATGTGATGCATAACACAAAACATGGTGAATTTGATGAAATAAGGGTTTTGGTATGTCTTTACCAAGACGCAAATTAAAAACTTAAGAATGGTTAAATATGGAGGAAGGTGTTTCTATAGATTCATTCAAAAAATGGGACAAGTAATTACTTGAGCTGCCAATCACCGATTAGATCCGGTCAACTGAAAACTGGTTGACAACAATCTGACTGACTGACTTCTAGTTAGAACATGGTGTTACAGACAGAAAACGGGCCCTCAGGGTGTCTGTGAGGCCGTCATCCTGCACCTTGTAGGAGAGGTCGGGACAGAGGCGGGCGTTGCAGCGGAGCCACTTGTCGGTTCTCTCCTCGCAGCGTTCGATGATGTAGCCGGTGATGATGCTGCCGCCGTTTTTCAGCGGTGTCTCCCAGGTGAGCTGCACTGAGCTCTTGTTCTGGTCCTGCCAGGTCAGGTTCTGAGGTGGACTGGGACGTTCTGCAGAGAGGAAAAAAAACTAATTAGGAACTTCAGGCTGAGACTGGGATGATCATTTTGTAGTAAACATAATTTACTCTCCAGTCCTCACCGATTGGATCCATGATCTTAACAGGTCGCGACGCGGCGCTGGGTTTGCCCTCGCCAGCTTTGTTCTCAGCTTTGACTCTGAAGATGTACTCCTTGTTCTCGATGACGTCGTTGATGATGGCGCTGAGCTCGCCGGCTTTCGTCACCTGGACAGGCGACCACTTCACCGACGTCCTGTCGCGCAGCTCCACGATGTAGGAGGTGATGGGAGAGCCGCCGTCTGACACTGGAGGGTCCCAGGAGACGGTGCAGCCAAACTTGGTGACGTTTCCAACGTCAACGTTCAGAGGAGGTTCAGGAACGTCTGAAACCGGGAAAGGAAATATGGAATGTTTCATACTCCAGCTACCAAAAACATTTTGTTGCCAAAAAAAAAACGGTTATGTTGATTTCAAAAGCAGTAGAAAACCAAATGGAAGTATAAAAACATGCAAAATGTATAATAGGTGCCTTTTAATGCCCAATTTAAATTTTCAATCCTCAATAGGAGCAGAAGAGTATATTCAAAGTTAACCCTACCAAACTTGTTCTTTGCTTGCACAGCCTCGTCCGTCTCAACGAAGGGTCCGTTGCCGACCCTGTTTCGGGCGCTAACTCTGAAGAAGTAGAAGGAATCCTTCTGCAGGCCCGTCACTGTGTATTCGGGGCTCTCTGAGTGATCGGTGGCCAGAGTCCAGGTCTTTCGCTTCACATCGCGCCTCTCAACCACATAGCTGACCACTTTGCTGCCGCCGTCGTTCTCAGGCTCCTCCCACGCCAGGCTGACCTCGCCGTCCGCGGTGTCGACCACCTGAAGGTTCTTCACAGGTCCGGGAACGTCTGGAATGAAGATTCGCAACATTTGAAGATGTTTCAAACATTAAAAACACCTTGTGCTAACCACATGTTTGGAAAATGATGAATTGGAACTGCCACTCTAACATGTTGGCTTTAGTTGACATATTTTTCTCCACAGGAAGCTCACCGATGACGTCCAGGTTGATGAAAGCTTCTCCCTGTCCGTGTTTGTTCTTGATGACGATCTTGTAGCGGCCTTGGTCCGACTTCTTCGGGTCCTTCAGCCGGTACTCGGTGCGCTCGGCGGAGGTGTAGATGTTGTCTTTGGACACACTCTGGTTGTCGTACAGCCAGTCGGCCTCGGCCTGAGGGTAGGCGCTGTACGGGACGGCCAACACGATGGGCTTCCCAGCGTCTGTGACGTAGCTCTGATCGGTGGTCTTTATCTGAGGAACAGCTGGAGGAGGATAAAGGCTCAAAAACTGAACATCTTTTTCTCTTTTCAATGAAGCCACTAACAACTGCTGAAAGACCTGCTCCTGCACACTGGAAAGATTTATAAATGTAGAAATATTTAAAGTTCAGCAGACTGATGCTAACGTAAAGGTTGTTCATCAATCTTTCTCCAGTGAACCGGACGCTCACCTGCCAGCTCCAGCTTGGCCTTGGCGTCCTTGTCCTTGACGATGACCCTGTACAGTCCCTGGTCTCTGGGTCGGATCTCGCAGACCTGCAGCCGGTGCAGCTTCCCCTCGCTCATCATCTGGAACTTGTCTCCCTGGACGACGGTCATGTTGTTGCGCAGCCATTTCACCTCCACCCGGTCCTTGTTGAGCTCCACCTCAAACACGACGTCCGAGCCTGGAGGCTCAAACACGTCCTGAGGAGGTCTGATGATCTCCACTGGAATCTCTGTGGGAAACACAAACGGCCATGAAGATTAGTACCAAGTAGTACCAAGTATTTTTGTCTAGATTCTAGTGCAAACATCTAAGTACACTTGAAATAAAACAAAACCAGCATAGAAGTACCTTTCAGGCAGACATAGGAGCTTGTATTTGTTTCACATGTAGATTATTTCACTTAGAACATGGGAAAATATTTTGTTATAAGTGCAAAAACCTGCCAGAGAAACTAGTATTTTTTAAATCAATACTAAGGAATTATTGACTTAAAACAAGCTCCTTTATCTTCATGAAAATGTACTTGTAAATAATTTTTGTGTTATTTCAAGTGAACTCAGACATTTTCCCCAGAAAATAGACAAAAAAACCCAAATAGTAGGATTTAGTGTTTTTGCAGTGCAGGTTCCTCTGAGGACTTTCTGAGAAAACAAACCTTCAACAAAGAGCCTGGCTCTGGATCTCTTATCGTCGACTCCACAGGCGTATTCACACTCGTCATCCGGCCTGCACTCCTTGATCCGCAGTGTGCAGAACTTTCCGTCTTTCACAAATGTGTATCTGAAAAAGCAATAATAGTCATATCTACAAGAATCCTTCTGATAAAACATTGAAATTCTACAAGAAAACAACCAATTGCTAAAAAGAAAATGTTTTATCATCCAAATTAAATGCAACGTGGGACCAGGAACATGTGCAATCGAGATATTATAGCTGAATATTATAGATTTATGCAACGTTTTCTACCATCAT
Organism: Micropoecilia bifurca; assembly: GCA_903067075.1. NCBI lineage: Eukaryota > Metazoa > Chordata > Actinopteri > Cyprinodontiformes > Poeciliidae > Micropoecilia > Micropoecilia bifurca. The sequence goes on along the minus strand of CAEGAF010030384.1, from coordinate 34,829 downwards.
TGGAGACACCGAAATTACTGAAATAATGACGAGGAATAATTTTGATGACTGAAATAATTTTGCCCATGTAGGTATTTTGGGTTGTTGTTTTTAACTTTTTTAGCTGTTTATAGGTAGGCTAAGCTCATGTCTGCAGCAGTGTATTAGGGCCATAGTAGATAGAAAAAAAGGAGTAAACCTCAGTCACAAAAATAAGTAGGAAAAAATTTGCAAGAAAAACAAAAATATTTTTAGATTAATGTCAATTTTTTTGAGTTATCTATTTTTTGTAGCAAACTTTTGACTTTTCAAATTGGGAAATTTTCCATTTTCTGGGGTGGAATTAAGGGGTTTAATTGTCATCCATTCTTATGGCAGTGAACTGGTCACAGCATTGATTGTAGACCATATCGCCAAGCCCTGTTCGTCTTATTCGTGTTAGCTTTAGCATTTCCATAAAATCTGGAGTGACAGGTGTGTGGTGACAGGTGTGTGCATCAGGAACAGGAAGAGCCCACCTGTCTACCAAACATTCTTTTAATAATGTAATATTCCACTGTTATCGCACTGAATTGCTGCCCGTGTTTTCCAATAAACCCATCTTGAGCCAAGTTGCCGCCGCCGTACCTTGGTCCCTCTCTGATCTCCCGTCCGTTCCTGTACCACTTGACCTCGGCCTTCTCCTTGGTCAGCTCGCACGTGAACTCTGCATTGTCGAACTCGGTGATGGTCTGGTCTTTGAGCTGCGCGCTGAAGTCGGTCGGCGCCTCGCTGATGATCAGCTCCGCGGTGGCCTTGTCGTCCCCGGCGACCACCGTGTACTCGCCCTCGTCGGCCAGCGTACAGTCCTTGATGGTGAGCGTGTGCTTTTCTTTGTCCACCCTGTAGACGATGCGCTTGCTGAAGGTGATCTCCTGGCCGGCCTTCATCCACTTCACTGTGGCGTTGGGTCTGTTGGTCTTGCAGGAGAAGCTGATCGTCTTCTTCTCCTGAGTGTCGACATCCTCTGGAGGAACCATGATCCTCAGACTCTCCTCTGAAAAAACACACAGTTTACAGTTACTGATCCCAGTTTGATGTCCATCTCATGACAAATCAATCTAATAAATGCAATAGTGAGAATTTAGAGTACTTTTATCTCATCTCGATTATCAGTTGTCCTGTTTTTTTTTTGTTTTTTGTTTTAGTTATATTGAATCAAAAGTTGTGTAACAGAGCTTCACTGCCACCTAGTGGACATTGTTCAACGCGTTTGTAAAACAAATAAAAAAAATTCCAAGAATAAAGTTCCACAATATTATAAGAATAAACACAAAGTAATACAAGAAAAAGAGATGTACTGTACTAAATTAAGAATAGAGTAATATTAATATGAGAATAAAATCATTTAATTATGAAGATAGTCAACATAGTACAAGAATAAAGTCACAATGTTGCAAGAATAAAGTTGTACGACAATAAAGGTGAAATAATACAAAACCAACATTGTAATAAGACGAGAAAAGTGTCATCCAAGAGTCGTCTATTTTCAGTAATGAAAATAGTCAGTACTTTAAAATAAAGAATAAACTACAAGTATAGTTATGGTATTACAAGAATAGTCAAAACAATATAAGAATAAAGTCATAAGTTGTTTATAAGATGAGATGAGAATAAATTGACAGCATTATGAGAATAAATTACTAATATTATACTAATATTACTAATACTAATACTAATATTACATAATATTACTAATCGAACTCGTGTCGGTGGAGGTAAAGCACCAACCTCTGACGGAGAGTTTGCCGGAGCTCTTGGCCTGTTCTCCTCTCTGATTGGTCAGCGTGATGCTGTAGTCGGCTTCGTCTCCCTTCCGAGCGTCTTTGATCCTCAGCGAGAAGACGTTGTCTCTCTGAACCATCACGTACTTGCCGCTCTCGAACAGCGTCTCGTCGTTCTTCAGCCACTTGGCCTTGGCTCCCTCGATGTTCACCTCACAGTTCAGGACGATCTCCTGGCCTTCTTTGACCTCCGTGTCTCTCAGAGGGGTGATGACCTTCAGTTTCTCTGCAGGGAAGAGTGAACGTTGACGACATGGACCGAGGCTCTTGCAGCGGCTCGTTTGTTCAGTGGGCTGCGTTTACTTACCGCCCACAGTCAGGTCAGCGCTGGCTCTCGTCTCTCCGATCACCACAACGTATCCGCCCTCGTCTTTGACCTCGGCCGCCTTGATGACCAGACTGCGCTTCTTGCCGTCACTCACCAACTCGTACTTGTCTCCTGACTCCAGCTCCTTGCCGTCCTTCATCCATTTGACACTGAAGGTTTCCTTGGAGACGGTGCAGGTGAACTCTGCCCTGTTACCCTCCACCACTTCCTGGTTCTGAGGTCTGGACAGGAATTCAGCAGCCAGTTCTGCAGGACAGAAACACCAGATTAATTTTATTATGTGATATTTTATGAAGCTTCTTGCTCATTTACTGCCGTTTATGTTTGTTTTTTTATTTATAAAAAAACCCCATCAGAAATCACTTCACCTAAAGAACAAGGACTTCTTTGTGTTCTTGTGTATAAGTAATGTATCATGTGAGGTTCCCCAAGGCTCAATCATGGGGCCCCTCCTATTCTATATCTACATTCCCCCACCAGCTAAGGTTATGAAAATAAATGATACACAGATCTACATTATGATGCCACCAGATGTAACTGAACCCATCCAAGGACTGAACAGTTAAAAGTGTGGATGGTCCACAACTTTCTCCAGTTGAACAGAAACAAAACTCCTGAAACATTTAGGAATAATTTGATGTGTATTTGCTTGACAATCTTGATGATGGCATTTGACAAAATCTAATGTTTATTACTGTTTACTAATTGAATACTTTGTTCATATTTTACTGCCTTGTTGCTGAAATGTGGTAAACAACTAAACATGACTTTTTTAAAGTCTTTACCGTTGATCTTGAGGTTTCCGGAGGTTTTGGTGCCGGTGCTCAGCCTGCAGCTGTATTCTCCGGCGTCGTCTGTCTTCAGGTCCTTGATGAGGAGAATCCTCTTCTTGCCATCGATGATGTGTTCGTAGCGGCCGCCGTCTGGCAGCTCCTTGTCGCCTTTGTACCAGGTGACGTCAGCGTTGGGCTTGGAAACCTCACAGATCAGCCTCACGCTGTCCGTCTCCGTTCCCTCGACGTTCGGCAGGTTTTTAGTGAAAGTGGTTTCTTCCTCTGCAGCGACAGGAAAAAATTCAGCAGAGAAACATTCAGTTATCAATAAACCGAGAACGTCTTGATACGTAGTTGGTCAAAATTTAGAAAATCTTTTAGTCTACAAGTTTAAATTATAGCAAAATAATGAAAAACCTTTTTAAAAAAAATCTATTAACATCTGCTGGCCCCGACCGATTTATATAGCAAATTAAGCATTTCTTTAAAACACACACATTTTTAAAGTAAGAAATAAAAAGGAAGAGAAGCTCAATGGATAGATTAGCAATACTAAGCAATGCTCTGTTAAATTTCTTTTTATCTTTGTTTATTTTATTAATTTGCATTAATTAATTAAATAGATGCATCTTTAAACATAAAACAGGCAATGTATAATAATAATAATAATAATAATAATAATAATAATAATAATAATAATAATAATAATAATAATAATAACTCTACTAAGTGAATATATATCATTATACCTTGATAGACTATTTTTGACTTTTGGGAATTTTCTGAGTATCAAAAGTCTAAAATTTTAAGTTTTTCCAGAAAATTTCTGATTATTGGCAGAATTTATTTTTTAATCTACAACAGTCACTAGGTGTCCCCCTGGAGCAACAGTAGATCAACAGAAATGTGAGTAAAACTGAACACAACTGAACACTTTTAAAATCAGGAACATCAGAACCATCACTACTCTGGTGTCAGTCCACTTTATGTGCTCTCCTGTTTTTTCTTCCCAACTGGAGAAAACCTGATCTTTGATTTTCTTTTCTTACCGACGACGGTGAGCATGCCGGAGGATTTGGAGGTCTGTGCGTCACATTCGTATTCAGCTTCGTCATCAAACGCGGCCTTGTGGATGAGAAGGATGTGTTGGCGGCCTTGCGCAATAATTTCATACTTCTTTCCTTTTCTGATTTCAGTTCCATCCTTCAACCAGGTGATCTGCGGAGAAAGCAGGGAGAAGGTGATTTAGTCAGACAGGAGAACTGGGTTTAGATTCTGATGAACAAATAAAAAGAAAAGTGCTTTTCTTACTTTAGCGTCCTCTCTGGAGACTTCACACTCAAACCTGGCAGTTTCCTTCTCCCGAACCTCAACATCATGGAGAGGCTTGGCGAACTCGACACGGGCAGCTGTCCACACAAAACAAGATCCACACAGTTACTTTAACAGATCATTTGAAGTTTTGGTTCTTTGACGAAGTGAAGCTCAATCAGTGTTGGTGTGAATTCACCTCTACGGTTTCCTAACTCCAATTATTTCATAACTAATGTAGGGAAAAACAAATATTTTCTTATGTAAAAATGAAATTTAATTACATATTGTAATGTATTTCTAATATTTTATAAAAAGCTTCAATGGAAAATCTGCATAATGAGCCAATTTTTTAATCAGATTAATCGTCAGAATAATCGATTAATAATTATTTCGTCTTTGCATGAGTTTTCCAAGGAGTTGAAGTTTCTCTTATTGCTTTTAAAACAATATTTTTCATGTCTACCCATAATTTTCCCCTTTCAGCTGTACTCACTTTCCACCGTGAGGAAGCAGGATGTTTTGAAGTCTTTGGCGTCGCAGGTGTAGGTCTTCGAGTCGTCCAGCGTGCATTCGTTGATGACCAGCGTTCTCTTGCAGCCCTCAGCCAGGATTTCATACTTCTTCGTCTTGCGGATCTCCTGGTCGTCCCTGAGCCACTGGACCTCTCCGTTTGCTCTGGACACTTCACACTCGAGCGTGGCTGTGGTTTTCTCCTCCACCGTTTGGTCCTGCAGGGGTCTGGTGAACTCTACAGGCGGCTCTGGATGCACAAACACAAAGGGAAACGGTTCAGTTTCTATTGACCTACTTTAGGGATTTTACATGTACATTTGTCCCACAGTAAAATTCAAGACCTTTTCAAGTTTAAGTTCACTATTATTACTGTTATCAGTCATGTTTGACAGTACTGTGTATTCTACAAAACGGCACATTAAACTAAAATACTTATACTTAACAATAAAGGTTTAGTCTGATTTAGCTTGTGATAGTGAGAAAAAATAAGTTTTTGAAAATATCTGGTTTCAATTGTAAATAACACTTTTGTAAATTTAGGGTTTTAATCAAATATCAATGTCATATTTTATTACAAAACTGTGCATTTTTAAGGACTTTCCAAAATATGAGAACATCTAATTGAAATTCAAGCTGTTTGATGTTGACCTTTCTGTTCCGTTACCATAGCTACCTCATCAAGAAAGTCACCAAAATAAAAGCATATGATCTCAGCAGTAGTTACAATAACAGGTTGGCCTTTACAGCGTGAATTCTAACGTTTCAACTGAGTAAATCTGGTCTTCAAACCAAGTGTCTCCAGTAGAGTAACTGAGTTGGAGCCTTACCTTTGACAGTCAGGGTGGCCTCCGTCTCAAAGTCTTTGGCGGTGAGTTTGACTCGTCCAGCTTCACTCAATTGGACGTCTCTCACCGTGACACTGTAGGTTTTCCCTTCATCCTTGAACACAACCTGAAGGTTCAACAAAGTCGGTTACACAAGGTTTACTTTACAGGAGGCATTTGTATGGGAAATTTTTTAGCTTATTTTTTAGAATATTGTTTAAAGAACTTATGGGTTATTGAGGCCTGTTGGGTTAGCTAGAGGAGGAAACTTGCCATGACCGTAATCTGCCATGTTGGGGGACATCAGGAAGATAATCTCATCCTGAGTATCATCATCTATTTAAGTATTGCATAACTTAATAAATCTGCAAGTTGAACTACATCAAAACCAGCTAACAAGGTTATAATTTAAACTATTAAACAGCTGTTGAGCTACAGAACACTAGCTGTGTTTCCGTTAACAATATGATTGCTCAAATTGGAATAAAGAAAATAAATTTGCTTAATGGAAACATACAAAATCATATTTTTCTATAAAAAAAACTCTTTGCAGTAGGGTGAGGAGGTTTTGTAGCGAGACCAAAATTAGTGTATTTTGCGAAAAATAAAGTTTTTTTGGTTTGTTTAATTGCTGGTTGATAAGCAACAAAAGGAAGCATTACAGCCACAAACTGGTAAGGAGTTTGGACCATATTCACACAAAACTGCAATGAATTTTTTTTTCTCATCTCACGGGTCATGTGATCAACAACCGGATGTTACTACTGGCAGGAAAGACGAAGAAGACGACAGGAACTGATAGGAGGAGGACGGACCTCGTGTTTTTAATGACTTATTAAGTGAACAAACCTACTCACATGTGATTGTGGTTCTAGTTTAAAAGAAAGACTGCAATTCCAAAAGTGTGTTTTTTCGACAGATGAATCTAAACATGATTTTGTGAACATTTTTAATGGAAATGCAGGATAATGAGATTTGCCCTGAGTGTTGTTTGACTAGAAAAGTTCTCCCATATTTTAACGTCTTTCTTTCTTACATCTTTTCACAGATTTCGATGGCTACAACATATCAGAACCTATTGACCTTTTACTCTGGCCTGAACATATTCTCTATGAGCTACTCATTCATGACCTGACCACAAAGTCCTAACAGCTAGAATTGAAAAGCACAGCTGCTTTCCTTCCTCAGATTTAAACTGCAGGACCTCTAACCCCTGATGGCTGATTTTACCACACAACTCCTGCTTGTATGTGATGCAGGACCTGTCAGAGCACAAAGCTGTATAACTCACAGAGCTCACTTTATTTTTTAATGGAGGCTATAGCTTTTCTTACACCTTGAAGAGTCATTTTAAATCCTAACAATTCATTTTAATGGAAAATAAAAGTAAGGGAAGCGTCATGAATTCTTAATACTGGTCAAGCACAACCCATTAAATGCTGTTTCTACGGAAGAAGAATAGGGCCACTGAAAAAAAAAAACAATCAGACTTTAATCTCAGAATTCTCATTTTTCTCAAAATTAGGATTTTAATCTTGGAGTTCTGAAATTCTTTCCCCTAAGAACTTAAAACTTTCTCAGAATTTTGACTTTTTTTGGCAGAATTCAGACTTTTTCTATAAATTGCAACTTTAAACTGACATATTTTTCCTCAGAATTCTGAGGAGGTTTTTCCCTTTCAAAATTGCAACTTTAATATACAAATTCTGACCTTTTTTTCCCCACATAATTCAGACACTTTCCAATAGTCTGATTGTTTTACGTCAGAATCCCAACTTTAATCTCAGAATTTTGACTTTTTCCAGATTTTTTTCCCCAGTGTCTTGCTTCCCTCCCGCATGTTGCACAGAGGGATTGGGTTTCCTAAGATGGTCTCAAGTTGCCCTATATTATCAAATTAATACATCTTTATGACAGGAAATTCTTTCCGGGTCCAGCAGAACCAGCGAGACATTTGCCCAGAGATGTAAACCTGAAGCTAACAAATATCTGCAGTTCCCACCTGCCCTGTGCTGCGGCCTCTGGCGGCTGTTAAAAATAAACCCACAGAAGCGCTTGCGGGGCAGAAAACACCTCCTGCTTGCGTTATCTCAAAACCAGGATCAAATGCTCAGCTGGAATCCTGAACCTCCACCTGCAGGACCTTATATGAACAGGCAGTCGCAGCACAGGAAGCTGAAGGGAAACACAGGGACCTGATTCTGGACCAGAGCCAGCACCTGGGCTGGACAGGAAGTGGACAAACAGGTGTGTCAGGTGTGACGGGACTCACTCTGTCGCTTGACTCCAGCTTCGTCTCCCCCAGGTACCATTCAACGGGGATGTCTTCGTAGGACAGCTCGCACTGGAAGGTGGCGGTCTCCCCGGCAGTCACTGTGATGTTCTTCAGGGGCCTCACCAGGGAGATCACCCGGCCTTTGGGTTGGGGAGAAGACATGGTCAGTCCCTCCCCTCAAACTGGTCAACAGACTCCAAGAAATCCCCACAGAGACACAGCAGATCCTCAGTGGCCAATCCTCATGGTGTTTGAGGTAACGGCAGGGTGCTGGGCGCGCGGAGGACGACTGAAGCCAGCCGCAATGCAACTTGGCACTGAGGCCAGGCTCATTAGCATACGACCTGGCGTCAGAGGAGCAGAGTCTAAGGAAACCAGTAAGACGCAGGGTCATGACCTCCCCCCACTGCCAACCACTGAGGACCTGAGCTTGATAAGGCATCCAGGTTCTAAAATAACTGAGGGGTCTGATTGGTTAACGGCCCACGTCTGCCAAAACCATGAGGGGAAGTCAGTCTGTTCCTGTCAATCACCTGCCTGCATTTTCCTTGGAAAAGGAGAATGTGATGCCCCTGGCAGGCGTTACCCAACACTTCATTGAAGAACTAAGTAATTTGGTTCAGGACGTTTAGGTAACACGGGCCAAGTGGAGCTTCAGGATGTCCGTTTGGATAAACAAGCACTTTGAAGTATTTACAACAGGCTTCTTCACATGCCTGAATTAAAGCCACTAACAGCCAGTTAAAGAGAGGTTGACGGTGTTGTTGACAGCCAGCGGATGTGTTTATAGTCACAGGAGTCATCTAAAGCAACATAGCTACCTGTAAATAACATCGAGTATCAGTTTAAATATAAGATGTATCTCACATCATTGGTTTATGTGGAGATTTTTGTGTTGAATAAAGTCAAAACCATCTGGATGATATGAAAACAACAGGTTTAAAAATACCACTCAGATTCCTTTGACCTAAGTTTTCTGTAGCTCAGAGTGAAGCCAAGATGTTTCCTGTTTGTCTCCAACAGGAAACATATTGGCATTTGCAATGGAAACGCTCATATGGACTCAGCTTTTCAAGAATCTTCATTACAATCACTTAAACATCTAACTTCTTCTGGAAAGCAGGAATTCAATAGAACACATAAAGTCCATGAAATTAAATCTGAAATATCTTGGCTTCATGGTGAAATAAAAGTTATGGGTATCCTTCCCTAACCTTTCTTGGTTTGTTTTGCTGCAGATGTTCATTGCCAACCTCTAAACCTTATTGGTTGTATCTTTGCACATCATACCTGAGGAGATATTCCACCTGTGAAGTAACAGAAATATTGATATCTACCAGATATCAACATTAAAAGAAGCAACTAAATGTTGTTCTTATTTCACGGGGAGGGTATGTGATTTGAGGAATCTTCACCAACGTTGATTCGACTGGGATAAAATTACAGCGAAAAAATCCGGCGAGTCAACAAACAACATAAAGACAACACACACTACATAAGGCATCCCGATCCGGAATAAGAAGCTGGTTCCCAGAACCGTCTATCAAGAGAAGCGACGCCCGTTTTTAACCAGGCGTCTGTGATTTTTTTGTCACCTTTGACTCTGAGATGCGCTGAAGACTTTGCATTTGCTGCAGAGAAGTCAACGCTTCCAGCCATATCCATTCTGCAGCAGAAGAGTGTCAAAGTGTGTCGCGCTCCTTCCTCCTTTATCTCCACATCCTGACAACAAACACCCACAAGTCAGCGATCATTCAAACTGGAGTGCTGACTGTGCACAACAAAACTGAAAGATGAGGTTTCATCAAAATAAAACATCAACTCTTGTTGGGGAAACGTGGATTTATTTCCCGTTAGAGGATTGGTCAGTGTTGTCTTACAGCAGACGGGTGGAGCGTCTCGCCCTTCAGTTTCCAGGTGGCGTGGATGTCGTCTTCAGAAATCTGCGTTTCAAACGAGGCCGTCTCGGTCTCTGTGACCTCCACGCTGTACAGCGGGCGGACAATCTTAATGTTGCGCTCTGTGGAGGTTCAGAGACGCGTTTAGAACAAAACCAGAGCGAGGCTCAGTCCGCGTGAGAAAACGGTTGCCATGGAGATGATGGGGACAGACAAAGATACGAAGGCATGCAACCGGTTGGGGTGTTGCACCTTACCGATGGTGCAAAGAGAGACAGAAATGAAAACATGGAGCTAAAAGTGAATTATTTTGAAGAATGTTGTGAATCCTATAGGTTATGGTTGGATCATGAAAACACTCAAAGTGAAAGTTGAAGACGAAGAACGGAGGTCAAGGTGAGCATCAGTCAAGGTGCAGGTGAGGTTTCAGTGACGCTGACTGCAGTAATGTCAGGGTCTGGAGGGCGACAGGCATTTTTACCTTCGATGTTCAGCTCTGCTGTGGTTTTGTCAGTGCCACAGTTGCAGGTGTAAACCCCCCTGTCCTTCTTCGCCGATTTCTTGATGACCAACATGCGCTTCCTGCCGTCAGATTGGAAGAGAACGTTCCTGGATGCAAAGATTTCGTTTCCGTCTTTGAACCACTTGACCTCGGCGGCGGCCTTGCTGAGCTCGCAGGACAAGATTGCCTCGTCCTTCTCAACCGCGGTGTAGTTCTGGAGTTTTACTGTAAAGTAGAGGTCGCCCTCTGCAAGCAGACACCCGTAATAACACCCGTTCAAAACAAAACTAAAGCCACAGAGATGAGGTACTAATCTTGTTTACAGCTGATCAACAGCCAGAATTCACATCCTGCTGAAGGGAGACTGATACTAACCGAGAACAGTTAGCATTGCCTCTGATGTCCTTCCCATTGCCTCCACCTTAATCATGGAGGTATCATCGATTGTGACCTCCTTGAAGGCCAGTGTGTGAGATCTGCCTTCCTCCGACATGTGCACCAGCTTGCTGGGGTGCAGGCGCACTTCATTTCTGTACCAAACTACTGGTATCTTGTCATGAGACAGTTCAACGCTGAACTCTGCAGTTTCTCGTTCCTTTACGGTTACGTCTTTAATTGGCTTGATAAACTCGAGGCGAATACCTGATAAAAAATTACATTTACAGGGAGGTAAATACAATGTTGTTCCAGTTGGGAAGATTGTGATTGTGGGTTTGTGTGGATGTTTGGAAATGTTTGCCCAAAGCCTTTAACAAACATAACCAAAGCTGTAGTTTATAGTTTCTCCACACGGTGCAGAGCATTCTGACGTTTCTGAAGTTGCCTCTGGTTCTGAGGTGCCTTAACACCAGAAAATCAATAGTTGAAGACTCTAACCTGCATACACCATTTTGTGGTGGTTGTAGCTTCGACCCCAACTGCAGTTATAGGCCATATTATGGTCATAACATTCCTCTATAAAATATTCTTATTTGTCTTATATAAAATTCTTCTTTTGAATCATTAGGCATCAAACTTACCAGCAATAAACACTTGAACTGAGTCTGTATGTAACAAATCTACTGTACTTAATATTTGGTTAGTTTATGAAATTTTTTATGCAGTTTTCCTGGATCTGCTATTTGAAATATTCTCTGTTGGAGTTTTTCTCAATGCCACAAAGGATTCAGCTGTTGATTTTTCCTGATAATTTTTATAATTTAAAGGCTTTAAGCAAACATTCACATCCTACAGTGACTGGTGTCCAAATAAAACTATTCCTGTGTGATAAAATACACAGGCTCCAACTCATTTACCTTTAATAATCAATTTTCCAGATGTCCTCTTATCCTCAGCCTCAAACATGTATTTGGCTTCATCTTCATATTTGGCAGATTTTACGACTAGAGTGTGTCGTTTTCCGTCTACTTGGATTTCAAACTTGTCGTCGTTTGACAATTCCTGACTTCCTTTGAGCCAACGGAAGCTTTTGGGATCTCGTGAAATTTCCAACTCAAACTTAGCTTCGTCTTTCTCGTACACATGCACATCGGCCAAAGGTGTAATAAAGGAGATGGGAAGCTCTGTTGGTTCAGAAGGAAAGAGTTAACATTAAAGAAAGAGGGTCTGGATCAGGCCAGTTTGCCTGCAGGTACCACAATGACGGATGGTTGGTCCTTTATGCAGTGTAATAGCATTTACCCCAAACTGTAAATCACTATTACATCTGTGCTATTTTATAGTTGCTGAAAAAGCAGGAAGACAAGCTTCAGCTTTTATTTTTTGACAGTTTTGGAAGAGGAAGCTCACCCTTCACTTTCAGGTTAGCAGAACACTTGGCGTTGGCGGCGGTGAACACAAGCTCCCCTGTTTGGGGTAGTTTGCAATTGTACAAAACCAGAGTGTGTTTGGCGCCATCTTCCACAATCTCAATGTCCTGCAAGCAGCCAACAAACTTCAGTATTTTACCAAAAACACAAGCAATCGATGAAGAGTGATAAGAATGGGGGGAAGCTGATGGAGAAGCTGGCAATCCCTCAATTAAACATGTCAGCTAAAATAGAATCACATGAAGGTCAGAGAGGTGGTTTAATGGGACGTACAGCAGACGGACTGAGGACTTCTCCGTTTAGCCTCCACTGGCCATGAACATCGTCCTCACTGAGTTCGACTTCGAATCGAATTGTCTCTCCTTCTGAGACCTCGGCACCATACATGGGCCGAACCACCTTGATGTGTCGAGCTGGCGTTCAAGAAAGGGGACAGATTTCTCTCATTGGAGACATTCAACATTTCAACACAAAGACAACATTAACTGACACAGATATGGAAATGGTAGATGAAAGTAGACACACAGCAGTGTTATTTGTTGGAAGTGTAAAAGGGAATTCGCGGTTAAGGCCAAATTCTGGACCATAAAGAACCAAATGGGGCTTTGAACAAACCCACCCATTTGGTTTTCTATGGAACTGGCCAACAGGCAATGAAGATCAATAAAAGAGTTTTTTAATAAAGAAGTGATGGTTTGTTAGAGTAGTTTCTAGAATCTAGAAAGAAGACAAGAGTGCTTCTGCTTCAAAAGAGACAATATCCAGGTTTTCAAAAGACCAGAATCACTTGGTGAAGCTAGAAGCTTTACTCTTGGAGAGAACAAAGATGACTCAGTTTTAACTAAAAAAATAATGACAAAAAAGATGCTTTGAGGTTGGGTTAGAAGATGGTGCAAGTGAAGGTGATGAGGATCCATGGAGATGAAGGTGGCTCAACACAGGTGGGTCAGTTACCTTCGATGTGAAGCTCGGCTGTCGTTTTGTCTGTCCCACAGTCACATACATACTGTCCTTTATCTTTGTCACCAACTTTCTTGATGATTAGTGTTTTCCTCTTGCCCACAGCCTTGATGGCAACCATCTTTGAGGCCTTGATCTCGGCCTCGTTGTGGTACCACATGACATCAACGTCTTTGCTGAGCTCACAATCTAGAACCACTTCGTCTTTCTCGACTGCAGTATAGTCCTGCAGCTTAATCGTGAAGTAGGGATCTCCCTCTGGAACGGGGAGATTTATGATGACTCTTTGAACCGAATATACAACAAATAATACATGCAGCACAAGATAACTCAACAAAGACGGATGGAAGGGACAGACAGACAACACAGTCCAACAATTTCTTACTACAGACAGAATGAGGCATTTTGGGACCTCAACAGACATAAACATGGAGAAACTTTGCAAAAAAATTGAAGAGTGAATGTGGATACCTATAACTGTCAAGTTGGCCATGGAAGGAATTCCTTTGGCCTCGGCCTTAATTTGGCAGATATCGTCTAGAGTCACGTCCTTAATTTCTAGTATGTGTTTCTTTCCGTCCGTGTGAGTGACGACGGTTCTGCTCGGATGGATTTTAACGTCGTTCTTGTACCAGGTGACAGGGATGTTCTCATGAGAGAGCTCCAGCTCAAAGCGAGCTGTACTGCCCTCCTTTACGGTTTGGTCCTTTAGTGGTGAGACAAATCTGAGCCTGATGCCTACAATCATATTCATAAAACACGTTCATACAGGAGGAGGGAACCCACTCAGTGAGTTAAGTCAAAATGACTAATCTCTGTGCCATTTTGACACTCGGTGATGGAAAGCTGGCACTTACCCTCGACGGTGAGTCTAGCTGTGGAAGTTTTGCCCAAAACCTCAATCGTATATTCATCCTCGTCATCAAACTCGCAGCAGTTGATGACCAGCATGTGTTTCTTCCCATCATCGATGATGTCATACTTTTGGTCTGGGGTGATGATGTCAGCCCCTTTATACCACATGACCTTGGCGACATCCTTGGTGATGGTGCATTCAAACTTAGCCTGTTTCTTTTCTGGCACAGAAACGTCCTTGAGCGGGACAACAAAGTCCATCTCGATTTCTGGTTGGGGTAGGGTTGACACAGGGAACAACACATCAACAACACAACAGAACAACACAAAAACACAACAGTCAACAGCCAGAGCCCTGTTTACACTGTCATCTAGGTTCTGAGTGATCCTGGTTGAATCTGGAAAAAGCTAGTTAGAGATTTCTTCTGGTGTTCTTCAGATGGACTCTACTCCTCTTCCAGCTCTTTGGTAAGTGTAAAAAATCAATTGGTGGTCTTCAAGGACTGCAGATGTTGAGTATAAACGGCACATCTGCAGGGCACTTCTTAGTCACTGGATTCAAGTATCCAACCTCTTGTTCAGTTGGCATGAAATGTTGATGATGATGGCACATCTTTGTTTTCTTCCAGAAAGCTTCACTTTACTTCTGCTCTCCACACTTCAACTCAAAGATCTTCTAAGTCCTGTAAAATTAGCTAAATATAAGGAAACTATAAACTACAGACAGGGCACTGCTGAAAAGAATACATACAAAACATAGGACTGAAAGACAGTGACATATAATGAACAGATCTACAGCTTTATATTTTCTATAGATAGGACAGACAAAACAACAGGACGGGATAAACTATTAACCCCACAAAACAAACATTGGAGTTCCTCCTCATCTTACCTGGCTCCTCCGCCCTTTTGAATAAAGATCTAAGGTCTGCTCTGGTATGTCTTTCAGCTTTATTTGATTCCTCGCAGACCTTACATCTTTATTTTTACAGCTAAATTCCAAGAATCAGGGTCCATTGGGGTTTTGTGGGGGACCAGGAACGCCTCTTACCTTTGACATTTAGCATTGCGGCTGTGATGGCGTTCAGTGCCTGGTACGACACTTCCCCGGCCTGATCCAACTGGCAGTTTTTCAGTGTAAGCCTACGAACCGTACCCTCCATTTGGATGTCACACGTCTGATGATTACATTGCACTACTATTAAAAAAATAGTCAACACCGACATTCAGTATGTACAACCTTATGAGAAAAAGTCATACCGGAGATCTGGTCAAAACCTCTCCTTTGAGTTTCCATTCTCCTGGAATATCATCCTCAGATATTTCTGTTTCAAATGCAGCATCTTCCTTCTCTACCACCTCTATACTGGCCAAAGGCCTCAGGATCTCAGCTTCACGCTCTGGAAACAGGTATTTACTGCTTGTAAATATGTAACACCGTCAATACTAACCTGTAGAAACTCTTTCAGGGGATAGCAGTTGAAAGAAATACAACCTCCTAGCGTTAGCTTGGCGGTATAGACGCGTCCTTCCACCTCCATGGCATATTCTGCTACATCGTCCGGCTGGCAGTTCTTAATGGTCAGCGTCAACTCCTTTCCATCCTTCGTGATCTCAACCTTGTCTGATGGAGTGAGCTCATTCTCTCCTTTGACCCACTTCCAGTTGGGAGTGTCTCTGAAGAGCTCACACTTAAACGTGGCATTGGCCTTTGGTTTCACATGCTGGTCTCTAAGTGGTTTTACTATCCAGTCTTTAATAATCTCTGTTGGAGTTAAATATCTCTTAGTCAGAGATTGGCATTCTATTCACAATGTGATTAATTTGGTGAGAGTTGGCAGAGAAACCAAAAATAAACCTAGTCTGAAGTTAATTTATTTAATTTTCAAGGTTAGATTCTAGATGACTCCTGCTTTGTCCTTGCCCTGGCCCAACCCTCACATTTTTCATTCATGCTAGTAAGGTATGCACCCTTTTTCCTTTGGGGATCAAGGAATAATGGTCATGCAGCCATCCAAAAGACCCCTTACAGCCCAGCTGAAGGGAAAGACGATGGCTACTCCTTGTTCCCCCTATAAAAGGATTTCATACCTCTGTAAAATGGAGGGTAAGGGTCACGGAGGAATAGGAATTAGTCCTAACATTAGCTGACATGGTCACCTTACTTCCAGTTCTGTTTTAATATATGCGTATTTGACATCTCCCTTCGTCTTACCGAGCACTTTGACGTTTGTGGTGGTCACGACGTCCTCCTGTCCTGACACTTCACAGGTGTAGGTACCAGCGTCTTCTAGTGTGGAGCCTTGGATGGTCACGGCATGTTGCAATCCAATGATGTTGATTTGAATCTTGCCCTCCTTTTTCTTGAGGACTTCACCATTCTTCTTCCAGACCACGTCCCTCTCTTTGCTCAGCTCGCAGGATATGTAGATGGGCTGGCCCAGGATGGCCGAGTTCTCCGGTTCCAACTCCTTGATCCATTTTACAGGAAGCTCTGAGAGAATACAGAAAGACGGTCATATCCAGATCATGAATGTTCTCAGAGGGCTGGTTGGGAGTGAATGTATGAAGCACACAACTATTATACTGAAGTAGGGCAGGAAGATATGACTGAAAAACGTATCAGAGTTTCATATTGACCGATATCATTACTTTCCAATTTGTTTTTGTGTTAAATATCTAAATATTGCCAAACTCACAAGAAAGTGGTGGGGCCTTCCCTGTTTTATCCAGTTTTCACTCCCTGCTGTTGTTTTTTAGTTTTAAGCATTTATGAAGGACGCTGGCAAAACATTAAACTGCTGCAGTGCAGATTACTTAACAGGCTATTGCTGAGTAACCACAAGTTAATCAACAGGTTGTTGCTAGGTAACCAAAAAATGAGTGAGTGATTTATTTCATGTCATCAACCTTGCTTAGCTAGCCTTGATCATTTGAGTAGCTAAAGCCTTTCCTCTGTCTAAATCCCCCAGAATGCTATGTGGTTGTAAATTGGAGTTTAGTGAAGTTACTGAACATGCTATCAGATATATTATCTATTGATACTGATCAAGTGTCTATCACCATACATGTTGTTTTTGATTTATTGTCCAGCCCTATCCTGAACGTTCTAGATACGTTTCCCTCTGAAGTCTAGAGGGCCAGCATCAGAAACAGCATTGGTATTATTAATCAAATGCAGCTGGAATACCTTCAACTATGAGCTTAGCTGTGCAGGAAATCTCCTTTCCAGCATTCTTGGCCACACAGGTGTATTCTCCAGTGTCAGACAGCTGGACATCAATGATGTGCAGCTTCCGATCTTTGCCATCAGAGGTGAACTTGTGCTTGGGACTCTCACGCAGGTTGCCGCCATCTTTCATCCAGGAGGTGATGGCCGTAGAGGGTGAAACCTCACACTCAAACACGGCCGATGAGCCGATGGACTCAGCCTCCTTGAGGACAATATTTTCAAGCTTCTTGATGAACTTCAGGGGAACAGCTTTGAGTTTGAAGCCTGCAAAAGGTTCCTCTGGTGGTGTGGGGCCGCCTCTGCCACCAGGCTTCATGCCCCGACCTCTGCCCTCTCCGGGCGATGGCGTCTGCTTGGCTGAAAGAGGATTTTAACATACAGACATGAGTCTAAACAATTATATTTTTGAGTACTGGTGTGGACATTAAGAAAGCACACTTACGTTTTAGCCCTCTGCCTCTGCCTCTTCCTGCTTCCTCTGCCGGCTGCCCCTCTGTTTAGAAACAATTACCATTAATCTGCTGCTTAACAATAAAACAGTTTGTTGTTTTTTATGAACAAGCAAATGGACGGCCATATGCAATGTTGTTTCGTTGAAGACATGAAGTAATTTAATGAAGGCAGACAAACAGAATAATGAATTATGTTTTACATTTTCTCAATGACAGTTTTCACATCATTAGGAGATGACATGAACGTAAAGATGGCATTATGGTGGGATGAACACATGCTGGGCAGATGAGAATGGAATGGCAGACAAACGCAAATGACTTAACAAGAACGTCTGGAAGAGATGGATGTGATGGACACAAACACGTAAAAAACACAACAAAATGATCCGCAGGAGAGATTTAGATGGAAAGCATGGTGGGAATGTATGGAGATTATCAAAGGCATGAATGGAGGATTTTTCTTGGTCGCCACCCAACATGTTGGGGTTGCCACCTTCTCACCTCTCTGGGTTACCCCAGGAACCTCCAAGGCACCTTCTTCTCCTTCACCTTCCCAGTCCTCTGAGCCATAGCTGTCCCGTGGAACCAGCTCCCAGCCCCAGGCTTCCTCTTCCTCCTGCTCAGCCTCTTCCTCTGCCTCCTGTTCAAACACCTCCTCCTCTGGCTGAGTGGCAACCTTCTTTATTTGCACAGCCCCAGGAGAGATCTCCTTCACTGCGGGAACTTTCTTTTTGCCAGGCTCTGCTGGTTTGACAGCCTTCGCCTCTTCTGGTGATGGTTTCTTTGGAACCTTTTTTAGAGTTGCAGCTTCAACAGAGTCTTTGGGAGAAACGCTTTTTGGCTCTTTTTTAAGTTTGTCGATGCTTGGCCTCCTCTCAGCTGGAGCTACTTCTGCCTCCTTGAGTTTTTCAACTTTAGGAGAAGGAGTCTTTTTCAGCTCTGCCTTTTTGAGCTGCTCCACTGGCTTCAGTGCTACCTCTTCCTTCTCCTCTTTAGCCTTGGGTATAACTCCTTTCTTTGGCTCCAAAGCCTTGGGTTTGACCTCCTCTGGAGTCTTCTCAGGCTTCTTGTCGGGCTTCTTCTTCTCTATTGGAGCTGTGTCTACCTCCTCCTGTGGCTTCTCCAGTTTTTTCTCAGGAGCTTCAGGGACATCAGGTTTCTTGGGCTTAGCCTCTGGCTCTTTTGCCTTTGGTTTTTCATCAGGGCTGGTGCGACGGCGCTGCAGGTCATCAGATGGTTTCCTGTCTTTCTCCTCTGGTGGTTTCTTCTCAGGCTCCTCAGTTTCTTTGGAAGGTTTGGAGAAGGGCTTCAGTTTGACGCTTTCCACTTCCTGTTCTGCTGTTGGGATTTTCCTCCCTTTAGTTGGTGCTTTGACCTCCTCTGGTTCTTTCTCTGGAGTTTTCTTTTTATCTGCTGGCTTTGGAACCTTAGTTGGAGGCTCCTTTACCTCAGGGTGTGCCTCCACAGGTTTCTTTGCTGGCTCTTTGGGTTCCACCTCTCGCGGGATCCTTTCTCCCTTCTGGAAAGGCACACTATCTCTCTCTGGCCTCTCCTTCTTATCTTTCTCTGGCTCTTCTAAAGGTTCAACAGGCTTCTCAAAAGGCTTGAGCTTGACTACTTCTGGTTCAGCTTCAGATAAGGGCAACTTTTTCACTTTTTTCGGTGCTGCACTGGGAGGAGCAGGTTCCTCTTCTTTTGGTGCTTTTGGGGTTTTCTTAAGAGAGATCTTGTCTTCTGGTTTCTCATCTTTAGGGGCGGGCTTCTGGCGGGTCCAAGCGTCTTTTGGAGTTTCTTTTTCTTCCTCCAATTTAGGCTTGATAACATCTGGCTTTTTCACCACATCAGGTTTTTCTCTGGGTTTTCTTTCTTCAACAGTTCGTCTGGTGACAACAGACATCTCAAAAGACTCTTCTTCATGCACCAATTCCTCGGCATGGAAAACGGTGGTCTTTGTGACTTTCTGAGGTTTTTGTTCCTCTTCAGATTCTGTCAGTGGAACTGATGGGACCTTCTTGAGCGTGATGACTTCTTGCTCCTCTTCCACTTCCCTCATGACTCTGGTTGCTTTCTTCAAGGTGGGAATCTCAAACGTCCCTTCCTCTGTGACTTGGATTTTACCCTTTTTGTGCTGAACAGTTTCTGAGGCAGTAAAGGTCTGACATTACTGAATTACACAGGACTGACATCACAGTTCTTGCAACACAGAACACACATATAACGTTATAGAAAATCTTCAACAAATATGCTAAACACATTTAGAGCAGAAACATTCCATGATTGCATAAACAATGATTTAACTTTTACCTTCTCCTGAAAATGATTATAGTGTAAAAGAAAGCTGTAAGGTAGCTTTACATTAAAACCATCATGCTCTAATGTAAACCTGATTTTGAACTTGTTTCCTCTCCTATTCAGGAGGAAGAAAAATGCAATCTGATGCAAAACGAGAGCAAACTGCTCACTTGTACTGTAACTGAGTGGGCCTGAGTGTGCTAGCATATCATACATGCCATTTGCCTTGTGAGTGATAAGCTACAACATAACAGAAAATGGAGCTGTCAATAAATCAGAGACCATTTTCTTAAAAGTCAAATATCTGATTAGTTGAGATGCTTATTTCTAAAGTTAATGCCAAGTCATTTCTGTATTGAGCATAACGAAGCAGAAATTAGTGATGGTTTGCTTTGGCGCCCAACATTGTGTCCTGGTGTAGATTTGCTGCCATCTGCTGGTTGTTTTAAGGTACAGTGAGATCTTACCTTTCTGGACTCCTCCAGGTGTCTGGACCGGTCCTTTGGTTTCATCTAATACAAAAGGATAGTGAAGAAACTCATTAGATTTTGGTTATTAATAACAATGTGACTCGTTTTCCTTGAAGACTGTAAGAAACATTTAATTATCGCACAGTAGAGGTGAAGAATTAAGGTGAGCCATAAGAAGATGCTTAAAAAATTGCATGTTAAAGAGGAAAAGGTCAACATGACCCATATTAGTAAAGACATGAACATCTGGTGATGAAATAAGAGGTTTTTAAAGATGGATTTAACTGAAAAGATAAAGAGGACGGTTCTCTGAAGGCCCTCTACCTTTCAGAGCTGGCTCTTCTTCTTCTGGAACCACCTTAGTCGGTTCTTCAGCCTTCACAACAGGCTTGACCACTTTCAAGAGCAACATTAGATTAATCAGATGTTTGGCAAACTACCACCCAAACATTCCTTCAATCATTTTCTGTTTGAATACCTGGTTTTGTTTCCTCTGGTGGAGGGATTTTCTTTTGAGTAACTTCAGCTCTTTTGGGGGCTTCTCCAACTTTTTGTTTGATTTCTTCAGGTACAAAGAAAAGATAAAAATGTACACAAACGTCTTAAGAACATGTTCATCTGAACTCAGAGAAGTTTAAACCTAGAGATCATTTTCTGACCTGTGTTCAGGATAAAGTTTCAAAAATTAGCTTTTTTCCAAGAGCGCATTCTGTCACGAATGCATTTAAAACCAAAGAAAGTTCAGTACCTTCTGGAGGAGGAGCTGGCTTCACTTCTTTGGGTTCTTGAGGCAACTCCTTTTCCTTTACAACAACTTTAAAGATAAATAAGACAACAATCAGACAAACATTCAGACAGAGGTAAGAACTGGAGCACGGCAAAGAAAAACCAGCCTTTAGGCAGCTGGAAGACCAAACAGCCTCACCGCACTGGTACAGACACACACTGGATACAAGAGTTAGAGAAACCGCAAAGGGGAAAAATCCAATGCAGTCCAGCTGTGTTCCCATTACAAATGTCTGCAAAACTTTGTTGATATTGTGCTGATGGTGAAAAAACTAATTTTCAATTGTGGTGCTTCCATTAAATAAGATACAATTAAAATCACACATGAATAAGTTTGTTCACACAATATTTCATTAAAAAACTTGCAGTGCCATCATCCTCCTTCCTGTCGTTTTCTTCGTCTTTTCCCTAAGTTGTAACATCTAGTTACAACTTAGACGTTTCTGTGCCAGAAAAGTCTAACATCATATGACTGGTGTGACTCGAAAAAGTGTCTCCATTGCAGTTTTAATCTCTTTAAAGGACAAAAACCACCTCATCCTAGCGCAAAAAGTTTATAGAAAAACATGAGTTTTTAAAGAGGCATGTTTCCATTAAGTTAATTTATTTTTTGTAATTACAATTTATGCAATTAAATGGTCAGTAGTAAATTTCCATTGATCTCATAATTGCGCAAAGTGGAAATACGATTATAAATGTTCATAACGGAAACACAATTTACAAAATAAAATCTTAATTTTTTTTTTTAATCAAACGTTTCTGTGCTAGAATGAGTTCGTTTTTTGGATTTATTGAAATTACTGTATTTCACAAAACTGCAATGGGAACATTTTTTTTGCATCACACATGTCGTGATTACCAGATGGATGATAATACTGGCAGAAAAGACAACATAATGATGATGTCACAGTTATTATTTTAAAGACTTATGTGAACAAACTTATTCATGTGATTTTAACTGCATTCCTCATTTAATGGAATTACCACAATTGTGAAACTGTTTTTATCAACATTAGCAGAATATCAAGAACGTTTTGGACACATTTGTAATGGAAACGCAGCAAACAAAGTGAAGACAGATTGTGCTTGAACAGAATGGGTGACATGACATGGAGGTCCTTCTGGACGATGATATGGATGTGGAGAATCTCCACAGGAAGTGATGTCGGGTGCTCAGATCAGAAACTTGTGCTCAGTGATAGTTTCCCTCCTCTGTACCTCTGGACGTTTCTTGAAGAAAGAGAATTTCTTTCTCTTCTGGCTCCGCAGTCAGACCCTTCGCTTCTGTGACGGACAGCATTCCTTGGCGTTCTGCCTCGGTTCTGGTTTCGTGTGTTTTTGGAAGCATGGAGTGGATATGTGGTGCGGTTCTGGTGTGTTCTGATGGGTAGTCCGTAGTGCTGACTTTGGATTTATCTGTTACTGAGGGCTCAAAACCAGGCGGAACTTGGGTTAGTTCTGTCTCTGCATGTTTGTCTTTACGCTGAACACCAGCAGATATGTTGGGTTCAATTGGTTGCTCTGACGTCTTTGAATCTCTAAGATATCCTCTTCTTCCTTCAGTTGTGTCCGATTCCTTAGACGTGACATGGCGGGTAGACGTCAGAGAGCCTTTTTTTCCTCCACCAATAGTTGTTGCCTTTTCTTTCTCTGGAACCGTCTTTGCCTGAACTGTAGCATCAGATTTATCTCCTCTATATGCAGTAATTTGCGAAGGAAGGTCTGTAGGACTGATTAGTTTGTCTGATTCATCTTGACATTGCAATGTTTCTGCTTCAACAAATGATTTTCTTCCGGTTTCAAGCTTTAGTTCCCTAACATTCAGATCAATCTCTTCAGGCTGTTCTAATGCATGTATTTTATCTTTTGTGGATCTTTCTATCAGAACAGAAACATCACCTGACATGTAAACACTTTCTCCTGGTCTAACGTCTTTTACTTGAGAATCAGGAGACGTATATGTCTGTGAAGTATCTAGCATCTCCTGTGTGTATGCGTGCATTGATTTTTCATACACCACATCCATAACTGGCGTCTTTGAAACTTTTTGCTTTGCTTCCTGCTGCTCCATCATTGCAGTCTGGGAAGCATCATGAAAATAATCTCTAACTGTTTCTGTTTTAGATGTAAAGCTTTCGATTGGTGACTTTTCTCTACGCTTCACCCTCTGTTGTGTTTTATCTTCACTAGCTTTGTCTTTTGTGAGGTTTTTCACCTTGTTCTCTATCTCATCTGGACTGATTGAGTCAAACATTGTCTTTGTTACCGTTGCAACATTTGTCTCCAGGTTATCAGGAGCTGTAGATCTTTGTAAACGGTCTGACTTAAAGTCACCAACATCAGTGATGAGATGTTTTTCAGACGGTATCTCCATCAAAGTTGCACCTGCGACTGCTTTCTGCTGTTGTTTTGTTTCTGGAAAAAGCTGGCTAATTTCTCCATATTCTTGTTTTACTCTTATCGTCTTGGAAAGTTCTCCATCTTTTGTTTCGGTTTGGTTTATGCGTTTGGGAGGAAATAAAGCTGGTTTGTCCAGGACGTTAACTTTTTCAAGAGAAACTTCTTCGGCTTTTGGTACTGATCTAACTTGAGACTTTAACTGATCTTGCTCTACTCTTGTAGGCAGCTTGTCTGCTCCATCTTCTACCTTTATTTGTTTAGACATCTTCAGAGACGAGGCTTCATGGTCATCTACAGCTATACCAGATGTTTCGAATGCCACGTCCATCACAGGAGCCACAGAAAGCTTCATTAATGTTTTTGGTGTTTCAGCTTCTTCAGCTTGAGTAAAACGTCCATATTCCTGTTTGAAAACAATTGCCTTGGACTCTTTGTCTTGAACTTTGGTATCTTTTGCTTTCAGAGATTTGGATTTCTTTCTTGCAACATCTTGTATAATTTCTGTTTGGTCCAACTTCTCCTCTTCAGTTGGTTCTTGTGAAATCTTGTTGAATTCTTCTGTTTTCTGTCCTTTTCTTGCAGCTTCAGTTTCTGTGTTTGAGGTTTTCATCACCTCAGCTGGACGACGTGTGGTGGTTTTGTCCACTTCACTAACTTCTTCTGCATTTTCTGTGTCTCTTAGATGTTTCTCTATTGAAATATTTCCCAGAACTTCAGTTTTCTCTGGTTTATTAAAGATCTTTAAGTCTCTGACCCTATTATCAGTATCTTCTGGTCTCTGTTGTATTTCAGCTTCTTCCTGTCCAAAAGGAACCTCTGTTGTCTTTCTCTGTACTTTCTCTGGTTCTTCTTGTGTCGGTTTAAAGCCCTCTAGCTCATCAACTGTCTCCTTTGTGGTGTGAACTTCTTTAATCGCGACTGTTTTGTGCTTTTCTAATTGAGATGGCTCTAGTTTAGGTTTCTTCAAAGGTTCCTGTCTGGATACATAATCATCAGTACGAGATGCCTGATCTTCTGTGTCTTGAGCCCTCAGAGATGACTGGAACTCATCCGTCTTTCGTAACTTCTTGGTCATCAGGGCTTCCTCTGTTGATGTGCTCCCTTCAGCTACCTTTTGGTGTTCTTGAACCTCTTTCCTGACTGAAGTTTCTTCTACATTAGCTGGAACATCAGCCTCATCTAAGACTTCTACTATAAATTGTTGTTTTGTAGATTTTTCTCTTCTGTCAGTTTTAGTTTTGTCTCCATCGCTGACTAACTTTGATTGAACGTTTTGGTCTGTTCCCTCTACAGTTTGGTCCATTTCCTCAGCTTCACCTATTGCAAACCCACCTCCTTGGATTTCTGACAGATTTCCTGGAGATCGTTCTTGCTTCATGGCTCCAGGTAAAGGTTTGTCAGCTTTGTCATTGACAGAGTTAAGGCTGGTTTTATCCAAATGGCAGATGGTTTTTGACAGGATTTGCTTGTCTTCAGTTATGATCTCAGATGTTGACCCTTCTGGAGAAACTTTCAAAGTTCTTTCTTTAACTGCACTGGTTTTTATCTGGTCTTGCCGAATGATCGACCCCTGAGGTTTGATAATTCTCTCTTTGGGTAACAGATCTTCATCTGCTGGTTGATAAACTTGTTCTTTATCTTTGTCAAGTAGATCACCTTTAATCATTTGTCTGCTTTTATTCATTACAAGTGAAACGTCTTCATCTGAAATATCAATTACTTTGGGAACCTTTTGTTTTTTATTCTCTAAGGAAATAAAACCCTTTGGAGAACCTAAATCTTTGGTTTCACCAGATGCTGACTCAGTTTCTTTGATGTTTGATGGTTTAGGTGTTTCTTCATCACCAACCGTTGTTTTGTCTTTACTGACTGTTTCTTTAATGGTTTTATCCACAGCTACTGCTGGTTTTAATGGGATATGTTTGTCCAAAGCTTCTGTAGGTTTTACAAACTTGGATAAAACTGATTCCTCTGGAGAAACATCTGCCTCTCTCACTTCCTCAATGATTAAAAACTCTGATTGTCTCATTTCTTGCATTTTTTCTATTTCTTTAACAATTTCTTCTGTATTTATGTCTGAAACGTTTCTTTCTGCTTGTTCCTGTGTTGCTTGTTTCTCTTTAATGGGAGAAACCTTCAACATTTTGTCTGTAACTCTGCTTATGTTTATCTGATCTTGTCCAATGATCGACCCCTGAGCTCTTCTCATTCTCTCTGTAGTTAACATTTCATCAGATGCTGGTTTGTTTTTGTTTTGTTCACCTATGTCAGCCATTTTGTCTTTGATTAGCAGTCCTTCCGTCATTAAAACTGTTTTTATTGGTAGTTGATTATCCACAACATCTTTAGTTTTCATTGGTTTTTGTCTTTTCTCTTTACATGATGTTGAATCCTTCGGATCACCGTCTATTTGACCAGATTGCTCATAAACTGCCAGTAATTCAACTTCTTCTAAACTTTCCTCTCTTACTTTTTCTTCTTCCTGCACACTTTTAGTCTCTTTAAGAGGAGAAACTTTAACAGTTTTATCTTTAACTGTACTAATGGTCACCTGATCTAGTTCAGTAATGAGTTGAGTTTCTGTACATTCCTCTGCTGGATGCGGTGATTTCTTGTCAATAAACCTCTGAACTGTTTCAGGTTTTCCATCTTTTCTACGTGTCTCTGCTTCAGTCTCATCCTCCACTGTGATGCTTTCTGATGGGATCTTTCTGCCTGAAGCTTCTTTAGTTTTAGCAAACCTCTGTCTTCTCATCTTGGTGGTTATTGATGATTTCTGAGGAGCTTCCTCAGGAACTGAGAACTTCCTATCTGGTACTATGTGCTGCTTTTCAGAAACTTTGACTTCACTCAAAGTTTCTTTGTCTTGAGGTGAAGTGTCATCTCCACCTAATGTCTGTAATTTTTGTTTCTCTGCAGCTTCTTTCTTTAAACTCCTGGTACGAATATCAGTGAGTTTTGATGAAACGTTTGTTTCAACAACATCGTGTGAATAAGTTTCATGAATTTTTGAGTCTAGATCTTTCTGAGGAGCTTTTTCTGATGTATTCTGTTCTGTCATTACAGATATTTTTGGTTTGTCTTTAAATTTATGTTTTGTAATTAATCCGTTTCCTGCAGAAACATGAAGACTTTCATGTTTTCTAGTTTCAGCAGCTTCTTTCTGCTCTTTTATGTCTTTGGGAACCAATCTCTGTCGTCTATCTTCATTAGATTTATCCTGAATTTTAATCACATTAATCTTTTCATCAGTTGAAGGAAAAAAGCCCATTTCCTCTAAACCCTCAGTAACAGATATTTTTTCAGTGTTTTTGCTGGTTTCTTGTGTCTCAGATTCAATATTCTTGCATTCTTTACTTGGACCTTCGTGTTCTGCACATGATGCTCTTTTCCCGTCTGCTACAAGAACTGTGAGTGATGCTGAAGGTTGAAAAAATTGAACAGTTGTGAAGAGAAAGCACCATGAGGCGGTGCCAAGATATTAGAAACAAACAGACACAAACAGTTGGTGTTAAATGATCCATAATAAAGAGGTTAAATAAAAGACAATGGTTGTGGTTTTCTACCTTTCTCCACTTTCTTTTCTTTTGTCTCAGCAGGTTTAGAAGGAAGCTTCTTGCGTTTGTCTTCAGTTTCTTTAAAGAATAATCAAATTAAATTTTAAGTTCGGACATTTAAGAGAAAGAAAAGAGAAACAAAAGACGACAAAAACATCAACACGGCAACTTGAAGGCGACAAAACAAACTCAGAAATGGGATAAAAAAGATGAAGATGTTAAACAGAAGCATGGATGTGAAATGGTGATCCCTGGTGGTTGCTGAGGATATTGCATAAAGAATAAACAACCTCCAACCCACCAGTCTGATGAAACAGTTAAATATGACGTAATGATGGTACCTCCAGCGGCTGTTTCTGAGGGAATCTGTATCTCTTCTTCTGGCTTTAAAGAGACTGCAGGTTTCATCTGATCCTGAATTAAGAGTTTGTGTTTCTGAGGAGGAACATCTTCAGACTTCAGCTGCTCTTCCTTTGGAACAAACTTGGTAATAAACTCCAGCTCTGTGACCAACTCTGAGGTCTCTAGTTCTGCTTTTACAGAGCGGTAGTCCAGTTTTACATCAAACACTGGCTCAGACTTCACCTTTTCCTCTTCGGTTAGCTCAAAAGATGCAACCAATTCAGTTATCTCTGATTTACTTTCTGTCTTTTTCACTTCTCTGTGAGTTTCTTCTCCTGATCTGCTGAGTTTTTCTGAGATTTTCTCAGATTTCACACTGATAATTTCTAATTTCTCACTTGTTTTTCTTGCCAACTCTTCTTTAACTGGGAGTTTTTCTTCAGTTTTCTTCGTTTCGTCTGATGGTGATTCCATCTCTTCAGACTCATCTTCTGTCATTTTTGCTTTAACTTTGTGCTTTATCTCAGAAATTTTAACAGATTTTCTCTCCTCTTCCTGTTTCCTCTGAGTTTCTTCTGGTTTCTCAGTCAGAACTGGTTTTGTAGAAGAAGAGGCGTCATGCAGCGACGCCAAGAGGTGAGAATAAAACACAGGGACAAACATTTACGTTAGAGGGATTAATAAAAAGACTGATGATAATCCAACATGTTGGATTTTATCATCAGGATTTAACAACGAAGATGAAGTTACAGAAATCCATCTCGTTTTCAGATGGTCGGTACCTTTTTCAAGAGGAACAATTAGTTTCTTCTCCTGACGAATCTTCTCCGTCTTCTCAACTACAGGTTCTTTTATTCAAGTTGTTTTTTAGCCCAAGATGGTGAGATCGAAGAAGATTGTTAAAAAGAAATAAAGTTAAGACTATTAGAAACAAGCACACAGAAAGATCCAGAAAACACAAAGATATGAGAGTTTAAAGAGACATGGAAGATGTTCTGAAACCAGCAACAAAATCTGGAATTTTCTCATTATTATACGTAATGCAGGGTGATTTATTTTGTAAAGATGTAAAGGAGACAACAACTCTGATGTGAATACTCAGGTTTAAAGGCAAAAAGATGTCAAATGATGCCTAAATGTGGATATAAGGTTAAGAGAAATTCAGCTATATTTGATGTACTGAGGTCAGTTTGGCTGTCAAGTTTAAAAATTAACACATTTTTCCTCAAGGTTCCCTGTTTTAAATAATAAGGAGTGTATGATATTTTATAGTTTTTTGATTAAACTTTTTATTGTTGTGAAGGTTTGACTTGCTAATATTTAACATCTGAAGTTCACTCTCTCCATCATATCATTATCTTGTTTCTTTTTTCTTTCTTTTTTGGCCTCACTCCACTTTTTGAACCTTTTTCTCACTAATCACAGTTATTTTCACTTCCTTTCACTTTCTTTTCACAACCTTATTCTCTGTTCAGGATGCTACGTCATTTTTTATATGAAAATTAGGGCCGTCAACGTTAACACAAGCGATTCCTCAGAACTTAACGCATTAAATTATTACATAACAGAGTAACTGGACTACATGGTTTCTCCAATCTTCCCCTCAAGATTTTCTCCAGCGCCCCCCGGTGGCCATCACTTTGAAAAACTTATAGATATTCGTCATACATGCAGCTCAAAGTTAGAGAAAAAAGGTTTAAAATAAAAAGTTTATTCGTAATTATGAATAAAGTCATAATTACGAGAATAAAGTCGAAATAATACGAGAATAGAGTAACAATACTGCAACTTTATTCTTGTAATATTACGACTTTATTCTTGTGTTAGTTTCACTTTATTCTCATAATATTATGACATACTTTTTGTGAGTTACTCTTGTAATTTTATTTTTATTTTTTTAGTGTGGGCCTAATATTCTGTAGATGACACCAATTAGTTTTATGTTCATTTTACACAAAATGAGTTGACATTTTGAGACGTTAGAAACATTTGCAAAATGTTGCTTATTTTTTTCATAATTCAAAGCAAAGCTGAACTCAGAAAGAACTTCCAAATACACCTGAATTTCTCTAGAAATTTTAACATTTCAGTTTTACTTCTGTAGCGGCGTTCTGTAATATTTAACTCGTTCTGTGTAGGAGCTGATGAAGAAGACAAAGGGAGAAAGAGTCGACGTTTTTGTCATCTGTACCTTTCTGAAGAGATTCTTCTCGTTTTGTTCCGACCTTCTCAGGTGTTCTAACAGAAACTCTTTCACCTTCAAAGGTTTTCTCTGCTTGTTTCTGTGGTTTCACTTTGTCAACTTTCTCGGGAGGTTTTTTCTGACTGATCACCTCTTCAGCCTTTTTCTGAGGAGGTTTAACCTCAGGCTTTGTCTCAGGAGTTTTCTCTGGACGTTTTTCAGGAGTTTTCTCTGGGAGCTTCTCAGAGAGTTTTTCTGGTGGTTTCTCTGAGATTTTTTCTTGAATTTTTTCTGGGATTTTCTCTGGAAGTTTCTCAGAGATTTTTTCTAGATGTTTCTCTACAATTTTTTCTGGAAGTTTCTCTGGGATTTTTTCTGGACTTTTCTCTGAGATTTTTTCCTGCATTTTCTCTGGGATTCTTTCAGCCACCACCTTCTGTACAACTTCCTGTTTACTTTCTGGCATTTTCTCCTGAGTTTTTTCCTTCACCTCAGCTTTACTTGCTGCCATTTCAGATATTTTTTCAGGTTTTTTGCCCAACACAGCCTCCTCATCAGGCATTTTCTGGTCAGGTTTCTGTTGGGGCTTGAGAGCTTTAAGAGGGTTTGACAGAAAAACATGCAGAACACATGACCATAAAGAAGAAGAGAATGTGCTAACGCACAATAAAAGGTTATAGCTCACTCATATGGTCTTTTTTGTCAAGCAAAGCAAAAAAGAGAGGTTAATTTCCTAAAATGTATCATATTTTAAGACCAGCTTGAAAGTACCTTTGTCCTTCTGAGGTGGCTCTTCTTTTGGAGGAACCGCTTTAGGGTCTGGTTTCTTCGCTGCTTTCGGAAGATCGGGAACTTTTTCTTCCACGGGAACTTTAAAGAGTACCGTTGACAAACATTACAAGACTTTTCAAGGTCAGAGAATGTAAAAACACTCCACTGAGCGTCACAAATAGAAAGACATGACTGAAACAAACACGGCATGCATCCTCATCAACACCAAAAGACCTTCAGGTTTTAATGTCAGAAGCTGCAGAATGAGCTTCAGATACCTTTGACTAGTTTCTTCTGAGGTTCTTCTGCCTCTTTCTGTACTTTCTGTGGGCCTGAAGGAGGTGGAGGAGCAGCCACCTCCTTCTTTACTGGTTCTTCTGGCACTTTAAAAAGAACAAATTACCCTCTGTCACTATGGTAACTGAACCTACAGACAGTCAGTTCTCTCAAAGAAGGAGGTAAAGAGGCTAATAAGACACAATTGGACTCAGACGAAGATTATTTTCTGGGTTAATAATCCAGACGTATGAGCAAGCGAAGGAGCTGTTAGAAGACGTTGTGTACCTTTCTTCTGAGGTTCCTTTGGTTCTGGTGTTGGTTCTGCAGGTTCTGGTTTAGGAGGCTCAGGTTTACGGACTTCTGGTTTTGTTTTTTTCGGTTCTGGCTTTGGTTTTGGAGCTTCTGGTTCAGGTTTGGTCTTTGCAGCCTCTTCAGGGGCTTAAATGACATTCAGACGGTTTCAGACCAAAGACAGTGGAAGAATCGCTTCTACATTCGAAGCTAAACAGTTTGATTTCATACAACCATGAAAACTCAACACACAGATGCAAACAGAGCAGAACGGACAAGAGCTGAAACAATTAACTGGATTAATCGATTATTGAAATAATCGGCAAGTAAATTAGTAATCGATTAATCGTTAACAGGAGTACATAGACTCTAAAAACTATACGAGAAATACATATACATTGTGCATTTAAGATAGTTTTTAAAGTGCAAATATGTTCTATTTAAACTTCTCAAATGACAATTTTAAATAAAAATGTACATGAAA
The DNA here is from genome assembly GCA_903067075.1 of Micropoecilia bifurca. NCBI lineage: Eukaryota > Metazoa > Chordata > Actinopteri > Cyprinodontiformes > Poeciliidae > Micropoecilia > Micropoecilia bifurca. The sequence goes on along the minus strand of CAEGAF010030384.1, from coordinate 3,439 downwards.
CGTGAAGAATGTACCAATTTATTTTGATTAATTGATTAATTGACTAATCGATTAATCGTCAGAATAATTGAAAACAAATAATCGTTATTTGCAGCCCTAGAGCGTACCTTTGGATGGAGGAGTCACTGGCTTCACTTCTGGTTCTGCTTTGGAAGCTGGAACCGGTTTAGCCTTTGGTTCTGGTTCTTTTGCAGCTGGTACAGGTTTAGCCTTTGGTTCTGGTTCTTTTGCAGCTGGAGCAGGTTTAACCTTTGGTTCTGGTTCTTTTGGAGCTGGAACAGGTTTAGCCTTTGGTTCTGGTTCTTCTTTAGGAGCTGGAACAGTTTTAGCCTTTGGTTCTGGTTCTTTTGGAGCCAGGGCAGGTTTAGCCTTTGGTTCTGGTTCTTCTTTAGGAGCTGGAACAGTTTTAGCCTTTGGTTCTGGTTCTTTTTGAGCCGGGGCGGGTTTAGCCATTGGTTCTGGCTCTCCCTTTGGAGTTGGAGCGGGTTTGGCTTCTGGTTCCGCTTTGGGCTTTGCTTCAGGAACCAGTTTCTTGGGCTCAGCTGGAACCAGTTTCTTGGCTTCATCTTCATTTATGCAACATAAACATTAGCTGACATTAGAGTTTGAAGAAGAGTTTTAAAGAGGTTGAAGACTAAGAAGAAAGAGGAAGATTAACAGAAAAGCAGACACCAGCGAAGTCCAAACAGAACAGTACAAACCCGGATCAAACATCATGAAGAAGTTAAGAAGTTGAAACTCCAGATGAGAGCCACAAAGAAGAAATACAGACCTTTGGTTGGAAGTCCGGGCTTCTCTTTTGGAGCAGCGACTGGTTTCTTCACTTCCTCTGGTTCTTTTAAAGACACATTGAAACACAAAAATAAGTTAAAAATCAACACATAAAGGAGAAAAATCAAAACATAAGAGCATTAACAAACATTGTGAGGAAAATCAAGGTAGAAATAAACAACACTGAAAGTATTCAGGCAGAGGTAGAATACCTTTGGGAGCAGAAATGTCCTTCTTCTCTGGGACTGAAACTGCAGGAACTTTTTCCTCTACTGGTTTTCTGGCCTCTGGTTCTGCAAGGTTTTAGTTAAATAGTATGAATATTTTCAAGAACAGCCACACCTGAAACCATCCCTCAACACATTCATACTTTTCTTGGGTTCCTCCACAGCTGCAGTTGGCTTCTCTCCGGGCTTCTTCTCAACTTTTTAATAAAAATAAAACACACCCCATGTTGGGAATAAATGGGGAGTAATCACATGTTGAAGTTACTTTAAAACAGGTCAGAAATAATCCCAAAAAATATAAATACAAATATGCAATTCTCTTTTGTACATTTCTGTCTTAGATTTAATTCATGATGGTCTTAAATAATCTTAAGTTTGAGTTGGTGAAACCTGCAGAAACCCTGAAATCTGATCAATTAAACTTTGAATGATGTTTCTGCTTCAACATGTGGCCAAACTATGAAGCTCCAAAGAGGGAGGAGTTTTCTTTTCGTCAGAACTGAACACAACACGTTGATTTTTGTGTTGTTGGACAAAGATATTGCAGAAATAATACGAAAAATAACAATCTTAAACTTAATTAGAGGATATAAATCTTGATGGAGCTTTGTGTTACCTTTAGCTGGGATTTCCTCCATCAGTTCAACTTTCATGGTCTCCACTTTTTCTTCAACAGCAACTCTGGCAGCTGAAATAAGACACAGCAACACAAAGACTTATAATCAGTGTCTGAAAACATTTATAGCTATGACAGAGTATTAGCCCACACTATGAAGGAACAAAAAATAAATACAATTATGAGAACAAAGTAATAAAATTGTGAGAATCATAAAATCATATTAGAATGTCATAATTTTACATGAATAAAGTGGTATGAGAATAAAGTTGCAATAATATGAGAGTCGTATATATTACGACTTTATTCTTATAATATTATGTCTGCATTTTCATATGATTTCAACTGTATTCACATAATACTTTGACTTTATTCTTGTAATTATATTTTTGATTTTTCTTTGTGTGGCCCTTATACTCTGTAACACATAACATCAAGAAAATCCTAAGAAAAATCTTCTTGGTAGAAAATATTCTTTGTGTTAAAAAGAGGTTATTAAAAAAGAAAAAAGAGCAACGTAAACACAACGGCGATACCTTTAGTCTCTGAAATCTTTTGTGTTACAGTCTCTTCTGTCCAGCTCTGATACTCGACTAAAGACGATCAAAATCAAAATCACAGAAGACAAATATGAGACAAACATTCTGGAGACAGTCTGACTTTAAATAACGAAGCTTTCTGACGTCTCAGAGGAAAACAAACCAGTTTCCACCAGTAGAAGAAATCTGAAGTTAGAATACGTGGTTACCATCGTTCCACACACATACCGGGTTAAATTTAAAGGTGTGACAACACCAAAAACACCAAAGATAAGGGACTGTTAGAGGAAGACGTGAGGCACAAAGTGAAAAAAGAAAATCAGGACAAAAGCAAAATTTATCCAAGATGGTGATATTAAAATGGTTATGAAGGAGAAAAGAAGAGGATGGGAAAAAAGAAGCAGATGTGGGTCAAATCCACCTGATAGCTCCAGGGATGTCACTAAATTAGAACAGATTTTACCAACTACATTAAAGCGTTTTTAATCCTAACAAGATGAAAATATAAAGAATGGTGCTGCTATCTGTCCCAGATCTGCTCTGATGGTTAGGTGATGAAGATGAGGAGGGAGAAACATGGTACCTTTCTGCTGCACCTCCTCTTCGTACTGATATGAATATTCAGCTGATTCTTGTAAAGGAAAACAAAACATTTAAGCCCCATTATTAAATAAAAGTATGCTTAGCTGTTAATAAGGTTTGAGTTAATCTGATTAGTCAAATTTGAACAAATGATCCTCATGTTGAGGAAGATTTCTGGATAAGTACCTTTCTGTTCGATCTTTTCTTCATACTGATAGAACTCAGAAGATTCTTGAAGAAAAACACATTTTGTGTCTATTAGTAGCCATGAAGAACCGCTTCAGGTTTTACTATAGTCCCTGCAGCAGTTGGTGAATCTTACCTTGAATTTCTTCTGCTGAAGGCATTTCAGGCCTCTGAACTGAAGAGTCTGGGAAATCTACACAATACGGAGAACGGTTCAAACCAAACAGCTTTCCTGCTGTAAATCTCAACTGTCATCATCTGTCTTTATTACCTTCTGAAACATTTTATACCAAATTTAACAATACATTTTGGAATAAAGAAAGATTGCTCGGTTTCAAAAGTGCTTTGTGCACTGAATAGAATGAATGTGATGCTCAAGGATAGCTCAGTCCTTCCTTGTTTTTTGTCAGTGTGATTATTTTTGCACAGTGGCGCAGTTGGTAGAGCTGTTGCCTTGCAACAAGAAGGTTCTGGGTTCGATTCCCGGCCCCGGCCTTTCTGCATGGAGTTTGCATGTG